>JAXGGA010004176.1:0-91780 GCA_038373865.1 Uloborus plumipes | reverse complement strand
AGCGTTCAATGTTGAACGAAAAATTGTTCAAATCGGAAATGTAAATACGGGAATGAAGTATCCTTGATAAGATCTTTCGAACAAAAAAAAGTTTGTTGAAATCGGACTGTTCACTCAAAAGTTAGCATCGCGGGACAGGTTGTTTGAACGGTTCAAAGTTGAACCAAAAATTGTTCAAATCGAAAAATCAAATATGGGAATGAGTTGTAATCGCCGAAATCTTTCCAACAAAAAAAAGTTTGCTCAAATCGGAATGTTCATTCAAAAGTTATTAGGGGGGGGGAGGTTGCTTGAACGGTTCAATATTGAACCAAAATGGTTCAAATCGAAAGATCAAATATGGGAATGAGTTGTAATCACCGAGATCTATCCAACAAAAAAAAGTTTGTTCAAATCGGAATATTCATTCAAAAGTTATTAGGGGGGAAAGGTTGCTTGAACGGTTCAATGTTGAACGAAAAATTGTTCAAATCGAAAATGTAGATACAGGAATGAAGTATCCTTGAAAAGATCTTTCGAACAAAAAAAAGTTTGTTCAAATCGGACTGTTAACTAAAAAGTTAGCATCGCGGGACAGGTTGTTTGAACGGCTCAAAGTTGAACCAAAAATTGTTCAAATCGAAAAATCAAATATGGGAATGAGCTGTACTCGCCGAGATCTTTCCAACAAAAAAAAGTTTGTCCAAATCGGAATATTCATTCAAAAGTTATTAGGGGGGGACAGACAGACCGACCGACAGACCGACAGACCGACACACAAATTCCCCATCTCAATACCCTACTTTCAAATTTTTAATTTTTCGATATTCATTTTACCTTTTTATTTTTTTAACTTGGCGATATTTTTTGGACTTGGCGATATTTTTTTTAACTTGGCGATATTTTTTGGACTTGGCGATATTTTTTAGATGCATTAAGCCAATTTTAATACTTTTTTCGTCTTTCTTTTATTTTTAACGGGAAAGTAGGCTAAAAAAAGGAGGCTCATATACATGTTTCTAGTTTAAAATATTAGAAAATCTTAAGATGCTTAGTTGCTTGTGATAGTAACTTATGTTTATAATTTAATTATTTCTTAATGACACACTTAAAACCTAAATAACTAATTAAAATCTAACTTGTTACTAGATTAAGCCACCAGATATAGCAAATGAGAAGAAAGAAGTAGAAACCGAAACTGAAGCTGTTGCAGGTAAGAAAATAAACAGCTTCATTTATACTATTTGCCTGAAAAGCTATGTATGTTGGCATTTTTACTTAAAGAATGTGCAAATCATAACTGAAACTGAAATTTTAAAGTTTTTAAATATGCAAAACATAACCTTGCATTGATGTGGAATTTTCTATTCGATTTGCTTTTTTAAATAAATTATAAAAATAAGAACAGTAAAACAAATTAAATAAACTATAGAGAGGTAAGTAAAAGGTGGAAATAATGTTGTAAAATTGCAAATTCTTCAGCATTAAATGCTATTGATGCCTATGTAGATGTTACTGGTTTCTTTTAAAAAGTTTTTCGTTATTAGGTTGTGCTTTCCCAATTTTTTAAAATTTTTAATCAGTCATATTTCTTTAGAGAAATATTTCTTTCTTCCCTTCTTCTTTTGGTATCTTCTTTTCTGTGTCAGAAGTGTTCTATTCTAGTTTTAGAAACTTATTAAAAAGTTAATACTTAGATAAAAATAAAATAATAACATACCATAAACGATTAATCAGTATTACTTTATGAATTTAATTCTCTAGTGAAATGTTTTAATTTATACTATTTTCTTTGTTAACTGAAATTTTGTGATTTCATCCAGTCAGTGTACAATATGTTTTAAATTTATGTGCATAAAATATGTGTTTATATTGAGCAAATTAACCTCATAATTACTGTAATCAGTGTTAATCGTTACATTTTTGTATATTTTCATTTGTTGAAATTTCAGCAAGATTTCTAGGGTTTTAGTATCACAAAATGTTTTTTTTTTTTCTAATTAGAACTATAAACAATATTTCACATCTGTTTTGTATGTTTTACATGCTGATGCATTTTTTATGAAAAAATAGCCTGTTGAATTTTCTGATTAAGGTTTTTTTGAGTGGTACTATAACCCAGTGACACTCCCGGGATGTTTTTCTGTGACGGGCTAGAAGCTTTTTGAGGAACTACGATACATGAAGTGAAAGGCAGAGTCATTGAGGTTTCAAAAGCCTCCTCTCCACTGAAAACAAGGCTCTACTCAGAAATTCTTCAACATTGATGCTTTAATAATGCAATTTTAACTTACCTTTGATAATCCTAAAATTAAATGAGGAGCAGTTGAGGAGCTGTCCCGCTTAAAACATATTTAAAGCTATTTTTGGAGATGTTAGACAAAAGTTTTCAAACTGAAAATACTTTGAAATTAATCCAAAAAACTCATTTTAAGCTACTTTTGGCCAAGTCAAGAGAAAAAAAATGGGGAAGTGCTCAGAAATTTTCTAAAAAAAAGAATTTACAGAATTTTTTGTGAAAGTAGGAAGGAATTTGGAGAATTGGTGCCTTCTCTTAGAAATTTTCCAAAATTAAAGACAAGAAAATGCAATTGTAGACTCTGTTTTTTAAGAGGGCAAGTCTTCAGGCTTCTGGGAGGGGCTTAAGCCCCATAGCTCCCTCCATGGGTGCACCACTGTTATAACCTAACTTATTTAACGAATTTCCAAAACTATACTTGCCTTTTAAAATATTGTACTTTTTACAAATTTTTTTGTGAAACTTAAAAATTTTATTGTGAATGGTTTTTCAGTTGAGTTTACAGAAGAGGGGGAAGCAGATGAAGATGATGACGATGATGATGAAGAAGCGTCAGTTTCTACAGCTCGACCCAGACGTCTTTCAGATATACATATAGACACTAAAATCAAACCCATTCCAGCATATACTTCATTTTTTATTTTTTCACACAACAACAGGTAACTATGTTTTGATAACTAATCTTAAATGTTGTTTCGGATATGCAAGAATGTTTTTGTGCAGTTTTCTTACTTCATAGAAACTTTTTCCTCTGATTCATATTTAGGTTTCGCAGGCTATGTCACTTTATTGTCAATCACAACTATTTTGCTAATATCATTCTTGGATTTATACTAATCAGTAGTGCCATGCTAGCTGCGGAAGACCCTTTACATGTAAATTCGGATAGAAACAAGGTAAGTAAATCACTTTTTTTTCTGCGTAATTTTCACAATACTATTGTGAATTTATTTTGTACATTAGTGTATGTGTGTGAAATCAGCCTATTTTAATGGATTTCGATTTACATAAAATGCTCTAAGCAAATATATGTTGTAGCTATCAATTTAAAGACTATAATATGGAAACCTCCCTGCTCCAAAATGTTAATTTTCCTCTCCCTCTGCTCCAAAATAGCATCCATCATGCTCCATCCCTGAAATTGAAACAAATTTTCATTTGCTTTTCAATTAAGTCACATTCTACCCACAATCTTCTCCATTAATTCTGCTGTTGCTCAAAATTCGTTGTTAGCTCAAAATTCGTATCTGCAGACGACTTCAAAATGATAATTGGCCCTTTTTAAGTTTTGCGCCTTCATGTATTCATTCAGATGAAACTTTTTCAACTATTTTTCAAAACTATTTCCCATAGACAAATGATCAATAAACACTGTATTTAAGTGAAATATGTGACTAGGAATCACTTTTTGACCGTAACTCAATTTTGACAAATGGTGCAGATACGACATTTGTGCTTAACTTGGCAGAATTGTCAATTTGGAAGGTAAAAAAAAATTTATTTCATATTGTGGGACAAAGAAAAAAAAAAGTCAAAGTTTCATTAATGAAGGATCATTTAAAATTTTTGGACCCATATCTTTATTGATCAATCCCCTAGCCAACTTCCAAGCTGTGACACCTCTCTCTCCAGGATTGAGCTTACAATTTTAAGAACTGCTTAAGATTTTTAAACAACATTTCCAAACTCAATAATCAGAAATAGTTGTAATTCTTAATTAATCTTATGGCGACACATAAAGGTAAATATATACACTTATTGTCACCACTTTGTTTTCCCATTGCAGAAGTTTTGTTGTAGTTTCTATATACACTGCAAAAAATGAACTGTTGTTTTTACAGTATAAAACTGGCAGCCGAGGTTCCAATTTAAAACTGTAAAATGCACAATAATAAACTGTAAATAAGCAATTTTACAGTTTATTACTGTAAAACTGGTAATTTTTACAGTTTATTACCATAAAATTAGCTGTATTATACTGTAAAGACAAAATTCATTTTTTAGTGTAAATGTAACGAGTGTAATGTCATTAGTGCAATGTGTTATGAAAAACAATCTAAGTTGAGCAGTTGTCTTCATTTTTGATTTGTGTTTGCAGGAACAGAAAAAATCTTTCAGTAACACAATTTTCAAAAATAATTTTTTAACATAATTTTCATCGAGAATAACATTTAAAATGTTTTCTTTTAAATTAATAGCGGGTAATTTATTTGCAGATATTGAATTACTTTGACTACTTTTTTACTACTGTCTTCACTGTAGAAATAACTTTAAAAGTAAGTGTGTATGTTTTATTTCTTTAAATTCAAATATGATCTAACATTACTTTATAATGCAATAGTATTTACTTTTGTAGGCAATTGCATATGGTCTTATTCTACATAAAGGATCTTTTTGCAGAAGTTACTTTAACCTGCTTGACGTGCTTGTTGTGTCAGTCTCGCTAATATCTTTTGCCTTTGGGTAAGTTTTTTCGTAGGGGTTTTAATGTTTTTAAGATATATTTTATAAGTGCAATAGAAAAAAAGCATGCAAAAAACTGTTTTTGAAAATATGGGTGTTCAAACTGCTAATAAGGTTGGTCAGCAGCAGCACAAGCTATTGGTGCAACTACCTTAGTTATTGTCATAAATTTACTCCAACAAACCCTAAGTTACTTGTTCTCTTTAATTCAAATACAGTGGAACCTCCGTAACTTGACACCCTTAGGAACTACAAAAATCTGTCGAGGTAAGAGGGTGTCAGCTTACCAAAGCTTCATAATTTCAACTATTGTAATGTTTTCTGTATTGCTTATTTACTAGTGCTAGCCATCAACGTTATAAAAATGAATTTTAGTAAATGATTTTTAATTCCTTTCTTTCTTTCGTTTAAAAAAAAAACGTAATAAAATAAATAGGACAGTTTTGAATACCTTACTGAGGATGAATTCATAATCTTTCAAAAGAAATAACAGCTCCTTATCAAAGAGAAAGGCCCTGTGCTCCCACTTGCTTGAAAAACATGTGTCGTGCTCGTGTTGCCTTGTTTCTCATCTGTACTGCACTTTCTGCACCCCCTCCCTAGTCCTGGGACTGTACCAACAGCACAAGGTGCCCTGGCTGTCTCCTCTCAGTACAAGTGGGAATTCACAGAAAGAGCTCTTTCCGGAAGGCAATGAATTGACTGATCCATGACCAGCAGAATTCTCAGAAATGGGTAATGCGAAAGAATGTCGGTAGCAAAAAGTGGACTAAAATAGCAAGTGGACCTCGACTTATATTGGGTTTTGTAAATGTGCATCAAGTTAGAGAGGTTTGCTCTCATTGAAATTAGCATTGGACCAACCATTGGAAAAATGAATGTTGACTTACTGAGGTTGTCTAGTTATCCGCATGTCGAGTTACTGAAGTTCCACTGTATATCACTTATGCTTTATTTGCTAAAGCAAATTGTTGATACTTTTAATTGGGAAAACTTTTAACAGCCCTTTTTTTTTCCAGGAATGAAACATTCTCAGTTGTGAAAATTCTTCGTGTTCTCAGAGTACTGCGACCTCTCCGAGCCATTAACCGTGCCAAAGGATTAAAGGTTATAAAGCTTTTTAAAATCGTTTTCTTAAAAATGAGTTATACTTAGCTCAGTTTCATTAAAATTCATTGCTAAATTGGCCATTTAAGTGTCCTTTTAACTTAACTTTTAAAATTCTTTTCATTAATTACTTTGAGAGGATAGACTATCATTTTGATTCATTATTCGTCAACATTGAAAATGAGAGCTTTATTGATTTTATCAGCTTTATTTTTATTTATTACTTCTGTTTTTATTCATTTTGGTTACCTTGATAAATAAATCCTGTTTGAGATATTTTGTTTAAAAAAAGCGGGGAAAAAAAATTTTTTAGTTCTTCGAGTGGAAGAAAAACAGCAAAGTATTCTTGGTAACAACATTATCTTTGCAAAATCAGTCAATTGTTAATATTAATATTTATTCATGATGCAAGCATTTGTTTTGAATTCATTGCGTGGAATATTTCTCATGTAATGTAAAAACATATAGTTGTATGAACTGGATTAATTATTAGTTAATGCCTTAAAAGCACATAAGGAGTTACACTAAACCATGTCTTTGAGCACTGTTTGCTACACTAAATTGAACATTCCTTTTTGTTTACTTCTCTTTAGTGCACATTTCTTATTAATAGAATTTGGATACCCTCCACTTTGAAATGAGATGTTAATGTATTGGAAATACAAAAAAAAAAAAAGACCAGCAACAGGCTCCATGCCCAGTTGGCTGGACCTTGTGAATTTATAGTCCCCAATGAAGATCAATGACCCTCTTAAAACTACCCACTCCCTTGCTCATTACAGCCTCTTTCGTTAAGCTTTTCGAGGCATCCACAACCCTACTAGAGTAGTAATACTTCCTAATTTCCAGCGTAGCCCAAGATTTGAATAGCTTAAAACAATGACCCCTTGTCCTGCTTTCCAAAAGTTAACCCATTAACATCTTTCATTTTTATGAATTTAATCTACTGAATCATGTCCCTTCTGACTCTCCTTTGCTCCAAGCTATACATATTTAGCCTTTTAAGACTTGTATAATAATTTGAATCTGAAAGTCCCCTTTCTAGCCTGCCCCTCTTTAAGCCCTTTCCAATAAAAATATGTTTTCTTGAAATAAGGAGACCAAAACTGAATAGCATATTCCAAATGAGATCTTATGAGACCCATGTAAGAAAAGAATAATCTTAGATTTATTTGAAATAGATGTGTTTAGGGGCGTTACAGAACCTCCATTTACAGTTACTTTAAATGAGGTTTAGTAAATTGTAGTGACTATTTACTAAACTCTAGTTCTTGAAAGAATATGCAAAAAATTCATGAAGAAAGTTAAAACACTCACGCGCAAGGGCAGAGTGAGGGGGGAGGGGGCTATCTATAAATTCCTCCAATAATCAACCTGAGTAAGTAAATACATTTATGCAAAGACTTATGGCCAAAAAACTTTGTGCAAATTAACATTTTGGCTGTACTAGTGCTTTTATGTGTTCAGAATTTAAAGTATTAAATAGACTGCTCAGAGCAAAAGTGTTAAATTTCTCTTTTTCTACCTGTCATTATCATATCAAAGATTATGTTGACTGAATATTTTTGAAGAATATTTGATTTGAAAGAAAAAGGAGGAAAGAGAAGAAGCTAGTGGCATCCTGTTAGTGCTGGTAGTTTGCTTCCCTAATGGTCCGTTGGACTTAGACAAAAGAAGCAAAATACAAACAATTGGGGTTTCTGCTGATAAAATAGATGTCTTCTATCCTGCTAATTCTTTTCAGAATGAAACAAAAACCTTATGTTTCAGTAATATTTTTCTTTTCTCTTCTTAAGTTATAATTAAACTAGCTGTCGTGGCCGTCACGAAACTTTCTTCTATATCTATCTTATGAATTCCAGTTACAAAATAAAATACGTACTCGCCCGAATAATTGGAGACAGCTCCAATTTCCCAATTATCGTAAAACCCTGCAAATGCAGAATCAATGAGCGAAATTGGAAATCATTGCAAAAGCCTTGTTTAGATTAATTGCAAACATTTTATTTGTTAGTAAAAAGAAATTGGCAACAGTTAAAAATTTCAAATCATTGAAAGTTTTCAGCTGTTTTGATAATTAAATAGCGTGAAAGCGATTTTTTAATGAATTAATTTTTCGCATTGTTGACTAAGCGCAAAAATCACCCCACCCTCCCCCTGGGGCGATTGGCGCCAAAATTTAATCGATGCTTGCTTCCATATTGGGTTAGTGATATTCCAAATTTCATTCAAATCTCAGCAATATTTCTCGAGATACAGTAGGTGCAATGACAAAATAAGCACTTTTGATTGCTCCACCCCCCCCCCTTTGAGATATTGACACACAAATTGAATCAGCACTTGCACTCAATAGGGTCTACCTATGGACCAATTTTCGTTTAATTCCGCCAGTTACTTCTTGAGATATAGCAATCACCCCCACGCAGAACATGTGCGATTGCTCCACCCCCCTTCAAGATATTGACACACAAATTGAATCAGCACCTGTACTCAGTAGGGTCTACCTATGAACCAATTTTCGTTTGATTCCGCCGGTTACTTCCTGAGATATAGCAATCACCTACGCGCAGAACACGTGCGATTGCTCCACCCCCCTTGGAGGAATTTGCTAAACAAAGTCAGGTGCACCAGTTCACATGGTGGTACATATGTGCAAAAATTTTTGTTTGATTTCATGCAGTAGTTTTTGCTCTAGCGTGGCCACAAAAACTGGTCACACACATACAGACTCACACACAGACAGACACACAGACGGACACACAGACACACAGACAGACATTTTCCAAAAATGGTCGAAATGGACTCAGCGCACCTCAAAACGTGCAAATCCGTCAAAATTCGACATTCGAAAATTTTCACGAAACCAATACTTTCTTACCAATCTAATTCTATGTATTAGATATAGAAGAAAGTAAAAAAGATAGTAATTAGTTAAAAGATGTTTTTTTTTTTTTTTTTTTTTACTTTTCATATCAAAGGTAAAAGTCAGCCCCCCCCCCCGTCCCAAAGGACTATTTTGGGTAGGCCACCCCAAATTGTTGGTAGCAATTATTTTCGCTCCAAAAATAAACATTTTGATACTATTGTATCATTCAGTAGTGGGAGTAAAATAAAAATACACCAATGCATGTTTAAGATATTGTAAAAAAAAAAAAAATCTTCTGAGAGATAATTGTTTCCCGAAAAGGATTTAAAATTAATGTTTATTATTCGGGGAGTGAATCAGTGAATTCATTGAAAATTTTTTTATCTAGAGTGTTAGTGCTCTCAAAATTTCTGCCTATGTTTATATTATTTGTATGAAAAGGTTTTCCAAATAAATATGAAATTAAAATTTAACTCTATACAGAAGAAATTAGGTGTAAAAATCTTTACTGACTGTGCTGTTAGTTTTACAGTATTTTCTGATATTCCAAGTTCATAAATCGCATTTTTCCCCTCTGAAAGTTTTAGTTTTGTGTAAAAAGAAGAGTCAAGTACAATATAGACCATATCTAGTGGTTTTATCAAAATTCTTTTTTTTTTCTCGGTTTACTGAACTAAAAATGAAACACTTCTAAATCCATTATCCTATTGTTTAAAAAATCTATCCCAATTTTTTCTTTATTCATACATATTGTAATGCATAATAGTTCAAACTTTGCATAAAATGGGTTTCAAATGGTATTAGCTAGTGCAAAACTTATATTAAGCTAAAGCTTTCTGTTTTCAAACAACAAAGTAGTTTATTCACTTGATACATTTAAGTCCCAAAATTTAATTATTTCCACTAGTTTAATATAATAATTTTATTATTATTTTTTTTTCAAATAGAGTCTTAAGATTTCTTTCTTTATTCATGTATTTTTTACCAACTTCATTAATTAATTTAAAAATTCAATTTATATTTGCTATGTTCCTTTAAATGACAGGCAAATGTATTTTACATGATTGATCTTGTCGTGGACTTGACTTTTTCATTTTAAAATGTTTTGTGTGATTGTTCTTTACAATTGTAACAATCTGAAAAAAAAAAAAAAAATGCCTATATTTTAAGCATAATATGCTGTTAGTTTAGAAAACTTTAGAGTAGAAAACAATTTTGATCTTGTATCTTCCGCTGTTATTGGTAACATTCGGTGGGATTAGAAAAGAGTGATATCTATATTTTATTTGCATGTAGCAAGTAATCCAGTGCATCTTTGTAGCGGTTAAAACTATAGGCAACATCTTGTTGGTGACCTTTCTGCTAAACTTCATGTTTGCGGTGATTGGAGTACAATTACTAAAGGTAGGATTGTATGTAGTGTAAACAGCTTCTACAATATGCTCACTTCCCTCTCCCCATACTAATCACATTTAATCGTTAGAGTTGCCAGGTTCAAAATCAAACTATTCATTCTGGTTTTTTGTGTGATGTTTTGAAAAGTTTGTACATTCAAATTGGAAAAGTTACAAGAGAATAGTTTTTCTTTCATTGTAATTTTCTAGATATATCATATTATCTCAAGTTTATTAAAGTCAAAAGAGTAAAATTGGGAAAAAAAAATATGTATATATTTTTTTCTCAGTAAGAGATTGGTTATATTTATTGTTTTTCATGGTATAGTAGTGTTAAGCTGGTATTAGCAAGAGTTTCTTTTTCAGATTCACATATTTGACACTATAGCAGCATTTTACTTGAAATGCGGTTGAACTTGGTTATAGTGACAACGTTTATACTGATTCTGTTATAACCTCAAGGAATTTTAATCCTTTTATTTACCCTTGAACATTAACAATGATTATTCTTAATATCACTTTTCTATAACATAAATATTCTGAGTAAGCTCTTGAATGAGGGTGGACTAGAGCTCCACTGTACTATGAAATAGTTAGGAAAAATTTAAACTTTATTACTTTTACTACTGAACAGTTTACCTTACGTTAATTTTAACTAAGTGTTAGCTTTCTTAAATACATGCACGAAAACATGAATTAAAATACTATAAAGGATTAAGATTGTTGTGAAATAAATGATAATTATGCTTTTTTGTCTTATAATTGAGTGGGAGAAAAATGTGAATGTATATTTTTATATTAGCTGATATCACCTGATGCGTAAGTATATAATTTGCAAAAGTACTATGCAGAGCTTCATAAAAAAGTTTTTCATATTTAGCAAATACAGTATTGCATAGAACTAAACTACATTCTACTTGGTAATGTGTACAGCTTATTTGTTTTCTTTTCAACTTAAGTAATGAAATTAGCTGTATGCAATATTGAATAAATTTTTCATGAGAAAGATTATTTAGTGGTATATTTGCTTTTTCATCATCTGTTTATAAAACAGGTCACATTTTGTTGCAAATAGTAAGTATTATTATGCTTCTACAGTAAAAATTGTATTTAAGTTATGCTTATATTTTAAATAATCATAATCAAATCAAGGTTTTTTCCCTTATTATTTTATTAACTTTCGATATAAGCAAAGTTATTGGGCAAAATGTTGATGCATAATTTTTGCTCATATCATACTTCTCGAGACTAAATTCCTTATTAAGGAATCCTTTTTCATTTGTCTGAAAACCTGGCAGCCCTAACGCTATTGAATTTTGACCTCCTTTGTTTTGCCCTCTAGTACGTAGTCAAGTGCGTCATAGTAGCAGTCAAAACTATAGGGAACATCATGTTGGTCACCTACTTGCTTCAGTTCATGTTTGCTGTGATCGGAGTACAACTGTTCAAGGTAACATATTGAAACGAAAAAGAGTGGCCTCATTTGTGAGTCAATGTGAAGTACTGTGTCTGCTTTTGTGGCATTGTGCGCAGTTCTTATGTGCAAAATAGTCTGTGCCATCGTGAAACTAACATCATCTAACAAACCAATTCATAGGATACATCATCCATTAACCTTCTTCTGTGAATCATATTACTAATATTGCTAATTTGTCTTAGGTAGACGTATCAATCACAATGAAAACCCAACTCCTTTTAGAAGTGATTTTGTTCAATGTGATTAAGGATGTTTTTTTTGTACTTTCATTTCCCTAGAATTCGTCTAAAGTAGTTTTAGTTTCTACATAATCTCCTAGTTAACTTGAGCTCGGTGGCTCCAGGAGCTTGAAAAAGACTTTTATATTTTTTTTCTTCTAAGAAATAGTGAAAAGAACTTCTACATTGAAATAAAAACATTCTTACCAGTTTGAATTCCTGGTATATTTAAATGTCTTCAAATATTTAACATGCATTTAATAGGATCAAATATAATTTCTTTTTTCCCCTTTGTCAGAAAGGGACTAAAAAAATGTATGAATCCTAAAAATTGTTTAATTACTTTAAATGTTTTTTTTCTCCACGATTATTAAATTTTCAATGAAGTCAACTCTCGCTAT
This sequence comes from Uloborus plumipes, assembly GCA_038373865.1. Lineage (NCBI taxonomy): Eukaryota > Metazoa > Arthropoda > Arachnida > Araneae > Uloboridae > Uloborus > Uloborus plumipes. The sequence continues at coordinate 79,576 of JAXGGA010004176.1, read as the reverse complement.
TTAAAATTTTAGAGGCAGAAATAACTTGAATTATCAGTATTATTTGAAAATTATTCCAGGTAAACTGAAGTACTATGTACATCACGCAGAAATTATGACAAAATTATCTTATTATTTTTTTAAAATTAACTATCCACAATAGTTTGATGGGCATTATTTTCTCTTATGGCTTCAATTACATTTTCCAAATGTGAAATGGTTCAAAATGTTTCTCTGGTCCTCTCTGGTCATGATTCATAAAATGCTTTCATTCCATTTATTCAATTTTCATCATCTTGAAAAGTTATCTTTTTTAAAGGAATAAATTCTTCTACGTAATTTTTTTTGAAAGTATTTTTAATTCTCTTACCGTGCGTCCTGTTAAATAACCATGGATTTTCATGTCATCGTCAATGTGGACTACATTTTAAGATGTTGTTAAAGGATCCAATTGTAAAGCTTTGTACATTATTTTTCAATCTTCATTCCAGCAGATTGAAATAAGTGCTCTTAGTTTCTTGTTTTTTATCAGAGTTGGTGTCCTTATCCTGGATATGATTTTTTTGAGCTTTGAAGAGTAATGAAGAAAAATTTGAATCGTGAAGTTTAAGTTACCAAAGCTCTAGTTACTTCGAATTGAGTCTCCTAATGACTATCAAATATTCTTAAGGTTTTATTTTCTTTTATGCTATTTTGTTCAAAATCTTGAAAAATTGTAATTTTATCTATAAATAAATAATTATTATTGCTGCAATTTTCGCGAAAAATTTGTTGTTGTTTCAACTACCACTCAAGTATCTAAGCCTGACTAGATGAAATCTACTCAATTTAAGGCAGAATAAGTACGGCTTCCGTTTTTACGAGCACCATTAAGGTGGAAGACCGTTTTAGCTCAACACACATGCCATAAGGACCCATTTATAGGGTCGGCGTCCATTCATAACACACTTTCACACACAGAAAGGACAGTGACAGGAGAGAGAGAAAAATTACATCCATGCCCAAGCCGGGATTCGAATTCGGGGCCACCGCATCACGGTCAGATGCCTCCTGACCACTAAACAAGGTAGCCCACCACATAAAATTTAAAATGTGCTAGCATCAGTTTGTATATATAAAAATAAGAAAACATTCTATGGAAACTGATTTCTGAAGCTGGTTAATGGAATACAGAAAGTCCTGAAGTATATAATTCAAATACACTTCCATGGATGCAGAAGTAGTCTATCCTGTCCAAAATTTCTTCAAAGATTTGGAATACTTTTTGGCTGCTAGTTTTGCACGTTGCACATAGGTCATTTGTGGCATGTTGCACCTTTGATAATGCTTGAAATATTTTATATGAAGGTATTTGTTCTGCTTCTAAACTATGTAAATATTTGTTCTGGTTTCAATGTCTTCTATGCTATTTTTATCCAATTTTTGTGTTTTCAGTATTATTAATTTATTTCTTAAGCTTCTAAATTACTTTGTTTATTATCATTGTTTTTTAAAACTTAATTTATAGTCAACAAAGCTTTTCTGTATTGAATTTTTTTTTTAATTTGAAAAAAAAATATTTATGTGTATAAGTAAGCACAATAATTAGCAAAAAGAGCTGGTAAATTTCCTGGATTTTGTTCTCTCTTTTTAAAATTTCTTTAGAAACTAATTCATTGCCTAAAAATTAACACAATTTTGTACTAGTATTCTTTGCTGATCAAAATATCACATATAATGAAATAAAATATATGATTTTTTATTTCACTCAGCCATGAAGGATATTTAAATAAAGAAAAATACCAGCAATATGAAAGCAATGTTGAGCTAAACATTAATAAGTGTTCTAATTATATAAAAAAAAAGAAAAGAAACGAAAAAATAGAGCATTCAGAAACAAGATGGAAACAGCTGTTCCAGTATTTAATTTAAAAAAGAGCTTTTTTTTTTATCCTTCTCTCACATAGAATGCTCTGTGCATTATTTACTTTTAATATTTATTAATCTTGTTAGCATTTGAGTTTAGTTTTTTTCTTCACCCGCAAAGCCAGAGGTCATCTCTAATAAAAAAAGTTAAAGAATTTTATTGTTTAATTACTGCTTAATTGCTGAGATTTCTATGAAAAGTATATTGCAAGCATACCTATTGTGCAATTATATTATGAAATATTTCAAGCATTCTTTGCACCTGTGCACACTTTGTTGTTTTGTGTATGTAAATAGATATTCCTTTAACCTCTCCCTGCATTTTCTTCTGCTTTGATTCTTCTTCTACTGCACCAATGCACTTTTCAGTATTTGAAATAGTAACACTTGTAGCTTTTATTGTGTACTCTCTCTGTGATCTTTTCATGTCAAAAAATTGTTGTTTAAAGTAAGCAAAAAGCTGTATGAAATCGTATGTTTTCAATAAATGGAAGATTGATTTTCCTCCTTTGTCCGAAGAAATTTTGATGGGAAAAAATAAAGAATTTTATAAATAATCCAACTATGTTTAGCGTTTATGTTTGGAGCTGTAAAAATACATACAAGAACTACACTGGCCTTCAAAAGTTAAGGGGACAGTTTTAAAGGATATCCTTGATAGAATAAATGTGATTGGTTGCAAAAGTTTCAAATCAAGCTTAAAAATTGTCAGTATGACCTTATTTTCCTCAACCTTGTATACTAGTGCACTAAACTCTTGTATGCTTTCCATATCTTACTAATTTTAGGTACCTTTAACTCATTGTCTGAAACTATTTTATCTGAATCTCTGGTAGCCAAAATTACCTTTTTAATCAATTTTTTCCTTATTCACTTGATTCTGTATTTCCTCACTTATTCAACTCTATAAACCAAAATCGGTTTGCAAAGAATATTTTCCTCTTAACCTGGTCTATTTGCAAACATAACTTACCTCCTCCCCTTCCTTGGTGGACACATGTGCTCCAGATTGTCTCCTTATCAAAAGGTATGAAATGCCTCGAGCAATTGAAGCACTTACAGGTGTGACTACGAGCAAGCTGTGACTTACGCCATTAAAAGAAACTCCGTAATAGAGCAGCAAAACAATGAATGCTATGCTAAGCCAAAGATAACTAAAAACCCTTGTGAAATTACTACTTGCTTCTAAAATGCATTTCAAAATTCAAGTTGTCTCATAACTATATATACCAATAGTGTATTAACTTATTCTTGTTTGTATTTTGCCATAACTTTAATTTTTATGAAGCACTTTTATAGCAATGTGTGTTAAGAAACAGTATGTAATTGTGCATGTTCCCAAAGCGAAACTTTCTTGATTGTTTTGAGATTTTTTTCTCCTTTTATTAACGTTATTCAAATTTTACCCAAAAATTTCGTTATTTGTTTCTTTATGAGTTACATTTTATTTTTATTTGAGTGATTAACTTAATGTACTCTTATTTTATTCACTTTTTTATTCTTCTAAAAGCTACAACTCTTAATAATAGTTATCTACTTTCATTTTGAAAATGCACTAAATCAACTTTGAATTAAAATACTACCTTTTTACTTTTTTCTTCTTTTGCAAATGTCCACAAAATTTACAAAAATAGTAATTAAGTCCTCTGACTAGTTGGCTCTAATGCATTAACGTTAATTGAATTTTATTTTGATTTCTGTTCATAAAAATATCGGTGAAAAATTATAAACAATGAAAATTTTTTATTTACTCAGTATTACAAATAATAAAGAAAAAAAAGGTTTTCGTTTTTATGAGTTAGAATTATTTTCATACTCTCTTTTACTTTTTTTCATCACCAAGGAGCAATATAAGCGTCTTTGAAAAGCCAAAGCAGATAATTTTTGGTTGGCCTTTGAAGATATATAGCACAATGTCAACTGTTAATGTATCTGTACGATTTATATGAATCTACATAAGTTATCTTAAGCTTATAATATTCTTGAAAGTTAGGTATCTTTCTATTCATTACACCTGTTTTTAACTTGCTAACCCATACAAATAAATAAATAAATAAACAGAAATTAATTTCCCACAGTTTAAGAAAAAAAAAATTGTTAATAATAGTGTTCATCTACATCAAAAACTATTCATCATACGAAGATAATAAACCATTTTTTTTAACTAAAATTACAAAAAACAATAAACGGATACACAAAAGCATGATTCAAATTTTATGAACTTTTCTAAGTTCTGGAGAAGTTAACCTAGAAATTATTTCACACCTCAACTTTTGGAGGCCAGTGTATTTTGTGATGCATAATTTTATGTTTTAAAGACAAAACTGTTTTCTTCGAAAATCAATATGATTAAACATTCATTTAATAAAAGTAAAGAATTGGGATAACAATAGACAAAGTGGGAATGATACTAACTACTAACATTTCCATATTTGAGCACAGAGAATCTTGTATGAATCTTTGTGGCACCTTTCAACTATCATCTATACTATCTTTCTCTTTGTATGTGCACTTGTGAATTAGTGATCTTTGTGGAATGCGAAAGTATATGGTGCACATTGGAAATATTTGTTTTAATGGTGTTCCTTATAAAGTATTTTTCTCCCTTTCAAGTTATGTATGTATTAATATGAATTTCTATAAATGTCCTCTGTTCTTAACTGTGTATTAATGTTTTCCCTCCAAAAAATTTCAGAAAATATAGGTTAATGGTAAGAAATGCTTGTGTTTTTGTATTTATACATTGAAAAACTATCACTACTTTTTGTAATCATGTCACCTTGATGTTCCAGGGAAAATTTTATCGTTGCAATGATGAATCGAAAATGACTGAGGAAGAATGTCGGTGAGTGTATTCTGTTAGTAGGATTCATTATTATGAAAAATTAAATAGCTCATAGTAGTAGTATATTAATTAGTAGAATTAATGTTTTAATAATATTAAGTGTTTCATTTGTTTATTCAAGCTTTTAGGTTTGCTTTTTTTCTATGTAAGAATTAAAATGTGTGTGTCGAAAAAAAGGAAGCAAAAGAAAGAAAAAAAAATTTTGGTTAACTTTAAACATCACTATCAGTTCAAAATTTATTCTTTCAAATGTAATTTTATTTAATCCCCATTTTATGTTTCAGGGGCCAATTTGTTCTTTACCAAGGTGGTGGTGATTCATTAAAAATTTCTCTAGAAGATAGAATTTGGGAAAATAATGAATTTAATTTTGATGATGTTGCCAAAGCTATGCTCAGTCTTTGTACAGTTTCAACTTTTGAAGGTTGGCCTCGGTAAGTATATGTGCTTTATAGAGTGGTAATTCATTAATAATGTTTTTGTATTTGCTTCAAGAAATCTTTCAATTTTATCACTTTGTCATTGAACATTTAAAAGATTTAATTCCTAAATTAATACCATCTTTCAATACTTTTTAAAGTTTTGATTAATTCAGATATCTGGGGGAAATATGGAAGTAAAAATAAACATATAGATTAGTAAAAATAGGAGAAAAAGTAAAGGGGCTGTGTATAAAAATTTTTATTTTTTTCCCTCAGCATATTCGTTCTTCTTCCCTCTTTATCATACAGTGTCACACTTCAGTTTATTTCTCCCCTCATCACATGTCATGCTATATAATGTAGCATATTGTCTTATATATATATAAAATATATTATTGTAACCAAAATTTCTGATGTTATACTTCTTGTTATGCCTTTCCTCCCCCCAGTCACAATTTCACAATACCCCTTCCCCTCTATAACTATGACATCATTTGCGACAACCCCAAAATTGGATTACTTTTGTGTGAACTATTATTAAATGCAAATAAATAAATAAAATAATAACAATGAAGAAGATATTTTAAAAGCCGTTGTACTTTTTTTCTGCAGTTTTTTTTTACAAAGATGAAGCATAGTTGTTACAAAAGTTAACAATATTAATATGTACTTTACATATAGAAGCTTATGCAAATAGTTTTTTTTTTTTCATTAAATTTTGTTAATGTAATAATTGTACAAAATTTAATATTAACGTTCATGCAAATTTTATATTTGCAGTAAATGGGAACTTAAAACAAATTTTCATTTTAATTCATTGTGCTCTATCTACAAACAACTGGAAATACAAAAGGAACTGATTTTATTTTTTCTTTCATTTCAGTTTATTATATGTGGCTATAGATTCGCATGCAGAAAATATTGGTCCTATTTATAATTACAATCCATTGGTAGCAGTGTACTTCATTGTTTACATCATTATCATAGCCTTTTTTATGGTAAACATTTTCGTTGGTTTCGTAATTGTTACTTTCCAAAATGAAGGAGAACAAGAATTTAAAAATTGTGAGCTGGATAAAAATCAGGTAATTTTTTTACTATATATTTTTAAATTGTTTTTCAAACATCTGATGTAAACACCACATTGCTTCTTTCTACACCTATTTAGTATTGATTTTCGATAACTCAAAAGAAATGAATGCATGTACGTACACATGTATACACTAAATTTGTTTTATTGTTTCGTTTTGGTAAATGTTTGAAGCATATTGATTCTATTCTGAATTTATTGATTCTAATTAAATTATTTTGCATTTGATGAGAAATTAAAATAACTTAAAATAGTTCTGCTTAAATGTGTGAGGATAAATTAATGTGTACAAAGGAACACTTTTGTGAATAATAAGTACATTACTGTAAACTAATGAATACATAATTTAAAGCTCATGTTATTTTTGAATTGTGTTTACAGTTTATGATAAAATCAATAGTAGCTGAAATGCAGATTTAATGTTGCAGCTATGTTTTGGGTAATCGATAAATAAATTAATAATTTTTTTAAAAATCTTTTCCTTTTAGAGAAACTGCATAGAATTTGCTCTGAAAGCCAAACCTGTTCGCCGCTATATCCCCAAACATCGAATTCAATACAAAGTGTGGTGGTTTGTCACATCACAATACTTTGAATATGCTATTTTTATTCTCATTATGATCAATACCCTAGCTTTAGCTATGAAGGTAAGAATTAAAACTTTATGTTGCTATAATAATTATTATTTTATTTATTTGCATTAAAAAGGTCCAACTGTAATTTCAGGTTGTCATTAACTCTTTACATTTTTGTACCTCATAACCGTAACAACTTAAGTCCAAAAATGGTGATTTTTCTCTTTATTATTGCATAGTAAGTAGAATCTTATTTCGCATCGACCCATGATAATGTTATTCTGGGAAAATAATTCCTTTACAATTATTCAGTAGCATTAAAAGATCTCGAGTCCAACAATTATTTTTACCCTCTCCCAAAAACTTGCGAAAATGGACTTCATTAGTCTGGTTCTGAGGTACAGATTTCATTTGATTAGATTGAATTGAAACTATGAAAAAATATTATGGAAATGAGAAAATAATCTAATTAATTTAACTTAGCTAACACGTAGTTGAGTATTGTCGGAGAATAGGGAATTACAGCTTTTGATTTCCAGCTCATCTTTGTTCACTGCTTCAGTAATATATTGCCTGTTCTCATCAATTTGCTTCTTTTTCTATATTTACATGAAATGATATATATTGTATAGATAAAACATGAAATAAGTAGAAAACCAAAAGCCTGTAGATATAAAAGCAGTCAAATCAATAAGCCTAGTGAATGGTGTTAAAAATTAATAGTAAATAAACAAAAGTATGAACAATAATTAAAAAAAAGGATTTAAATTAGGATAATTAATTAAAATAATTTTTAATATACATCTTTCTTATTACACTGTGCGGCAAACAAAAAACCTTGAAAATGCTTCTGGCATTTTGAAGTCTGATATTTATGTAAAATGACCCCCTGAATCCGAATATGACCTCCGTTTTCCCCCATCACGTACCAATTTTTTTTTTTAAAACGCCCCCTTTTTTTTTCATTTTTCCTTAGTTTCAGAGCTATTATATTTTTTTGGTGGGGAAAGAAACCTTATATTCACCCCTAATTTTTTTTGGAGGTCAAGGGAGACTCAAAGGTTGAAATCATGAGCACCGAGAAAAAATCGGGGAACTTTGGGGGGCGTAGCTCCCCAAAATATTTGAAAAATCACCAAAAACGATCTTTTTATTCTAGTTTCTTTAAAAAGACCTTTAAAACATTTTTTTCGGTGCAGAACCAGAGTATAGGATCCGCTCCTATGGCTCCTGAGTTAGAAAAAATTTTCACGCTGTAAAATTAAAAAAAAAAAAAAATAAAATAATGCTCTAAAAATCGCACTTTGCACTCGAGTTTTAAAGCAGGTCTTCAGCCAAAAAAAAAAAAAAAAAAAAAAAAAAAAAAAAAAAAAAAAAAAAAAACAATCAAACTTGTGGCTGATTCTTATGTCAAATGACCCCCTATTTCCAAATATGACCTCAGTCTCCCCCTCCACCCCTTCTTTCCAGAGAGCGGCCCCCCCCCAATTCAGAGTCATTTTTCTAATTCGGAGGGGGAAAGTACATTACGTAATCCGTTAACATAATTCTAAAAGGTAACAGAGGTTCAAAGTTCAAAATCATGTACATGTGTACCAAAAATATAAACTAGGGCGGTTTACCCCCCTCCCCAAAAAAAAAATCTTCTTTTCCTGTTTTTCTAAAAGACGTTTTAAACTTTTTTTTTTTTTAAAAATCAGAGTATTCGATTTTCTCTTTGATTAATGTGTTCGAAATTATTTCGCTTTGTAGAAAACAAATTATATTAGAAAATTAAAAAAAAAATATTTTTTTTTATGTAAGGGTGGCTCGTTGCATATCAGTCGCATCACAGGTCCGCATGAAAGAAGACACTGTTGTGGCTGACTCTTCTGCAAAGTGACCCATTTTTTCCAAATACTATAAATTATAATTATATTATTTGGAAAAAATGGGTCACTTTGCAGAAGAGTCAGCCGGAACAGTGTCTTCTTTCATGCGGACCTGCGATGCGACTGATATGCAACGAGTCACCCTTACAAGAAAAAAAACTATTTTTTTTTAATTTATAATATAATTTTTTTTATACAAAGCGAAATAATTTCGAACACATTAATCAAAGAGAAAATCAAGTACTCTGATTTTTCACAAAAAAAGTCTCTTAGAAAAACAGGAAAGGAAGATTTTTTTTTTTGGGGGGGGGGTATACCGCCCTAGTTTATATTTTTGGTGCACATGTACATGATTTTGAACTTTGAACCTCTGTTGACTTTTACAATTATGTTAACGGGTTACGTAATGTACTTTTCCCCTCCGAATTAGTAAAATGACTCTGAATTGGGAGGGGGGGGCACTGTCTGGAAAGAGGGGGTGGAGGGGGGAAACTGAGGTCATATTTGGAAATAGGGGGTCATTTGACATAAGAATCAGCCACAATTTTGTTTTTTTGGCTGAAGACCTGCTTTAAAACTCGAGTGCTAAGTGCGATTTTTAGAGCATTATTTTATTTTTCAAAAACAATTTTACAGCGTCAAAATTTTTTCTGACCCGTTAGCTAAAGGAGCGGATCCTATACAGGGGCGCCCCGAGCTTAAATTTTTGGGAGGGGGAAAATTCTCAATTTGCCGAATGGAACTTCAAAATGTGCCGAATGAAAAAAATACGAGTATGTACACAAACTTACTACCAGTAGCGTACATAAACTAAGGTGCAGATTTGTAAGTGCGCCCCCCACCCCCTATTGAAATGTAAAAAATATTTTCCCCGTGTTACCTTTAGTGCTATTTTTCTGGATCGGGCGCCCTCAAACCTCTTGCGCCCCCCCGCGCCGCGGGGGTTGCGGGGGCGCTATGTACGCCACTGCTTACTACCATTACTTTGTGAGAAAAGACGATGGGTGTAACTTAAAAAAAGAAAAACAAAAAAAAACAAGAACTTCGATAACTAACAACGGGGTTGTGTGCTGAATCGCCAAAGCGATTGATTGGATTTCTTATATATATATTATACAGATTAAAACATATTGACTGCAAGACACAGTGGCGTACTCAGGGGGTGGGCTGACAGGCCTGCAGCCCCCTCCGAAATTTTCAAAACGAATTTTAATAATGTAAGCCACTGGCAAGACAGATTATAAAATTATTCAATGGCGAATCAACGAAATTATATAACGGGACTTTTTTTTCAACACTATTTCTTCATATATTACATGCATAATTTATTGAAAATGATGAAAACTAATTTTATTAAATTCTAAAAAAAAGCATAATGTCTGAAAAAAAATTTGAACAAAGATTAAAATTAATTAATGACTAAAATTTTTTCCAAAGGTATGACGACTTTTAACGCAAAAATTAATTTGTTTCTAGTTATTGAGATCGGTGGCGGATTTACCAAGTCACACATGTCACAACTGTGATACAAGAGCCCAGAAAGGAATTTAAACTGCACATGAAAAAATTTTCACGTTAAACAATGAGCTCCCAAAATGTATTGCGGCAGGCTCTCTAGTGTGGGAGTCCTATGGCCATTGATTTAAATCAGTGAGTAAAAAATGCATTGAAACAAATTAAAAGAGGAAGAAAAAAAGATCAATTTAAAACTAACCGTTAATAGCGATAATTCGCTGCTTGAAGCAGTCTTTATTTTTTTTCTTACCGCAATGGATTTTTTGGAGCTCCAGCAAGTTTCACAGAGATATGTCTTCCACCGTGGCAAATTTCCTTTTGTTTTCGTTTATAATCGTCATCAAAATTAGTTCCACAAATTAAACACTCAACTTTATATCGTTTACGAATTATCTTCATTGCAAGCAAAATCAATAAATTAAGAAAAACAGATAGATGTATTTCAGTACTATAATTAAAACGAAAAACAATATTGAACTAATTCGACGGTCGATTCTTTTTCGTAGCGAAGAAAGTCAAGAAATGGAACTAAATAAATGAAGCTAAGCAGATAATATTTTTCAGTGCGAGAAATGAGAAAATCTGCTAGTGAAGCAAAAAAAATCTGAAGTCACCGCACATAATATTAGAGCTCTTTGCGTTCAAAGTGCAACATTTATGCATTGCAGCATTTTCACTATACATTATCCGTCTTGTCTGGAGTCATGCTACACACACTATGTAATTCACTGAAAGGCGCCAAGGAAAGAAACGGTTTCGTTCATAGTAAATAACGTCAATGAAAGAATGAGATATCTTTTTATTAATCGGATCTTCTCATTTCAAAGATGATTAATGTATAGCAAAAAAAAAGAAAGGTTGCAAAAAAATATTTCAATACGATTCCTGAATGTGCCGAATCGTTGTCCGATTTTGCCGAATAAGGAAGATGTTTGGGAGGTCCCGGTGACCTCCCTGGACCTCCCTTCGGGGCGCTCCTGTTCCTATACTCTGGTTCTGCACTGAAAAAAATGTTTTAAAGGTCTTTTTAAAGAAACTAGAATAAAAAGATCGTTTTTGGTGATTTTTCAAATATTTTGGGGGCTATGCCCCCTAGGGTGGTTCAAAAAATTTTTTTTTTTGTTACGGACCAAGGCGCACCCTACTTTTTTTACATTTATGTATAAGATCACCCTCCTAAAATTTCAGCTCCCTACTCTTAATGGAAGATGGTGCTCAAACACCCTTCATTTTTATGCTTTTTCGTAATTTTCACAATTTTTGAGTTTTTCAGACTAAAGAGACCATTTTTTTGGAAGATAATTTTTTTTTTCAATTATTCTCATTTTCCAACGCATAAATATTAGTTCAAACAATGGGAAACTTTCTTAATCGTTTGAATCTATATAAGCAACATTTTTGATACAATCGATTATTTAGTAGATCGCAGGATACAATGTAGATTGCAGTACTACTTGTCTACATGTTGTGCTATGATTTTCAAAAATTACACTCGCCAAAATAGAGTTGTGAAAGAGCTGTGCAAAATGTTTTTTATGTTTTTAAAGTAGTGAGATGTAGAGAAAAAAATAATAAGATTTAAAGTTTTAAACAAATACTGCTAAGAGTATCATAAGAAGAATGAATTAAATTATAAAAACTAATTGCAAAAAAAAAAAAGACTATTGTAGCTAGTCTGGCATAGAACTGATCTGAAATTTAGGCAAATATATTTACTTCATGCTTATTTTGGCCATCATGTTCCTCACAAGTTCTATTCTTTTTAATAACTTTAAAGCGAAAAAATGTTTGGCAAAGAATTAAACAAACGAACAAAAAAAAAAAAGAATGTTGCACATAGAACTTAAAAAATACTTTAACAAGTTTGAAACTTCAACTGTAAGCTTTTTATAACTTTAAAGATAAATCTATGATCACTCTGGCTGATTACAAAGAGATAATTGAGGTATTATTAGCCAATTAGGGAGCCTTTCTGAGAAAATCCAGTCTCTTATATGCCTCAAAATATTTGTGTGCAAAGAGAGATTTTTCATTTAATCATGAGCGAAAAAACCTAAGTGCAACACTTTTTACAATTTCAGCGCCTTTTTGCACAGTAAAACAGATTGAACATTAATAAATGCTCCATTTGCTATTAATAATCTTGGAAACTTTGGAATATCTGAACTTGGAAAAAACATTATAAGATATAAACGACTTGGAAATTGAAATAACAACTAGGACAGTTTTGTTAAAGTACTTGTGACACCTTTCTGGTGAATTAATTAGTTTGATTTAGTTTTTCGCATCAAATTCTGGTCGAAAGAAAAGCAAATTATTACAAGAATAAAGATGTGAAATATAACAAGTGTAGTACAGAACAATTGGATTTTTTTCGAACATGAATATTAGGGATTCTTTTCTAGCATTCTTCGTCCTACTCCCCAACGAATGCAAATATAATATCAATCACGGAATTAAAAGAAAAAAGTTAAAATAAACAAATAATGGTGAATAACGTCGCTGAGGGAAATGTTCAAATAATTCAAGAATTTAACAGAATTTTTGTCAATAATGAAGACATTAAGCAGTTTCTTTTACCTGCTGTTGAAGCAAATTGAGTACTTATCCTTTCTGAGACAATAAAATATTCAATACTAAAAGTCTCTCTCACTCAAAAAATATCTATATATAAATATACATAGAAAGTTGAATTGCATAGCAAGGAGTTTAAATATTTTGGCTTTAATTAAAAACTTCTAGCAAATATAACAGCACTGCTATATAATACAACACTGCTGTATAACAACACTGCTCGGCACAAAATGAACTTCAATTGTATCTGACATTATTCTTGCTGTTTCTTATGTAAAATGCCCCACTGAATCCAAATATGATCTTCGTTTCCCCCTTCACGGTGATCGCTCGAAAATAACTGGAATGAATATAAATAATACCGAAAGGTTCTTTGCTGAAGGAAATCTGCGGTACGACTCATATGTAACATGCGATGTTTCCAAGGTTTAAAAAAAAAAATACAGCTTGAAAAAATTTTTGGACTTGGGAGTTATAGAAGGCAGTCCGATATTATTGCGTTGCACCAAAATATAGGTGTAAAATTTTGAAGCTGGAGAAAATGAGTTGTTGATGACACGTTAAATATTTTACAGAGGGGAGGGGAAAATACACCCATGAGTCTCCTAACTTGAGAAAAGTGTTTATGATTTTGAACTTTTCACCTCTCTAGCCCTATAGAAGAATGTTAATGGTAAATATAATGCTTCCTTCCCCTACAAATAATATCTATGAAATTGTCGAAATATGATGAAAATAGGAGGGGAGGGGGCGCTATTTTCAAAATGTGGGAGGCAATGGGGGGAAAAGGTGGCCATATTAGGATTCAGGGGATCATTGAACAAAAGAATCAGCAAGAATGATAGCAAAACACCTGGAATTTTTTTTTGCCGCTCAACCAAAAAATGCTTGAAATTGACAAAAACTGGAGAACTATTTGACCTTTGAGCACCGTCTTTTTATTTAAGTAGGAGGTTGAAATTTTGGCAGTATATTAGGGTGGATAAAGGTAAAAAAAATAAGTACCGCCGTGATCTCTAGGATAAAAAAAAAATTTTACCATAGGTTTGTGAACCACCCTAATGCCCCCCCCCCCCACCCCCCAAGTTCCCCGATTTTTTCTCGGTGCTCATGATTTTAAACTTTGAGTCTCTCTTGACCTCCAAAAAAATTTAGGGGTGAATATAAAGCTCCTTTCCCCTCCAAAAAAATATAATAGCTCTGAAACTAAGGAAAAATGAAAAAAAAAAGGGGCGTTAAAAAAAAAAATGGTACGTGATAGGGGAAAACAGGGGTCATATTCGGATTCAGGGGGTCATTTTACATAAGAATCAGCCTTCAAAATGCCAGAAGCATTTTCAAGGTTTTTTTTTTTTTTGCCGCACAGTGTTATTATTTATCCTTTCTTAATTTACTTGTAATTTTTAACACTAAATATATATATAAAAAGACTGCTCACTGTCACCAAGTCCTGTCATTGTTTTATTTTGTATTTTAAGACATTTTATTGTCAGGTTAAAAAGCAGATTGAATTTAAAACACATTTTTTCTTTTTCATAATTTTTGTCTCAATAGCGTACATTTACAAATAAACTGAAGCATTAAAAGTAAAAGAGAGGGAGGAAAAAAAACTTAAGCTTATACAGAACTTAAGTACAATACTTTGTAAAAACAGTGAGTTGTAAACCATTTTGAACTATAAATTTGCTGGTAAATATTGAAAGAATTTTTCTTGCAATTTTCATTTATTATTTTAATGTGATTACATATGAATACCAATTATGTAACTTTCTTTCTTTCTTTCTAGTATTATGGCCAGCCTAAAGATTATACATTTGCCTTAGATATAATGAATATGATTTTTACTGCTGTTTTTGCTTTTGAATTTCTTCTCAAACTGATAGCATTTAAATTTAAGGTAAGTGATCTTGCTTTGAACTTATATGCTAGGGGTTAGTATGAAATAGTAAATTTATAACTGCAGTTTTGCTGAAAATTCAGTGTCAATTGTGAAGGAATTTTTATTTCCATTGATTTTGGGATTTTCTTATATTTAAACTAAGTTTTAATTTTGCTTATGAATACTTTTAGTTTATTTTTAAGAATATTTGGCATACCAGTTGATGACACACATTTAAAAAACACTTTACTTTTGCAGGTATCAATGCTTGGTTTTAAATTAATGTGTCACATAAATCATAGAATTTGTTTGTTAAATGATTGAAAAAGTACAATACACATCTTTTTTTATATTTATTTATTTAGTTAGTTTTTTGATAGGTTGCAATTATTTACCTGCTTGGTTTCTTTTGAAGTTGAATGCATAAAGTTTGCTGAAAAAAAAAAAAAAAATTCTGAAAATGATTTTTCTGCATTACCTTTTTACGCAGACTGATTTTTGAGAAACAGCTTTGTATTTACGTATCATAAACTCAAACTAATTCTTTCGGTGCTATGATGGTTGTTAGTGTTAGGATTTTAATCTTTCATAATGATACAATAAGTTTAATAAAACCAGCTTTATTTTTTTAAGTATTCTTTTCAGAATTTATTAGTTTAGTATTTTTCCCTGATTTTTCTTATCAGCTGGGAAAGTTAAAAGACTAGTGTTTTTATCAGAAAAAAAATATTGACTTAATATTTTCCCCCTATTCATTGTACATATTCAAATCTTCATGATTTTTCTTGTAGTTATAATCACATAGCAAGATTAAACATTATTATATGAAATACACAATATTTAAAATATGATTCTATTCAGCAGTTGTTTATGAAGCATTGTTTCGTGTTTCTCTCCTTTTCCTTTTCTATCAAAAATAGGGATCTAAGATGATGCATTTTCTGAAGAAAAAAGAAACTATTGTTATTTGCGACACATTCCAAACATATCGTTGATATCATAATTGTGCAAGGTTATAGTTAGAAAAAATATCTTACTGCAGCCGTTATCTCTTCATAGAAAAAATCAATCATGTCTTGATAATACTTGATGCAAAATACTTTTTCCGGTCACTTTTGCATTTTTTAATGAGTTCGAAGATTTTTGGTTTTTTAATCGGTAAATGTTTGTTCTCTTCTGAAATTTTGAATTAAAATATTAGTTAAAACTTTTGGAATCAAAAATTTTTGAGATTTTTGAAATGAAATGTTGTGTTAACTTAAATAAAATGAAAACCATATTGAAATCTTTTTTTCACTATATATTAATTTACAGTTCTCTCTCATAATGTAATCACGCTTTTCTCAAATTTTAAATAGAGGCTAAAATTCAGGGTTAAATTGCCGATTCTTGCAAATTTCTCCGATTCCCTCCTTGAAAACAATCTGAGCTGAAGACTCGCACCCATATAGCAGATATATTCAATTACACACAGACAGTTTTTGCACCTCATGTAAGAATGTAAAAGTAGTTGGTTGTAGAAAAAAGCGAGACATCAAACTTCTACAATGTGTTGAGAATATATAAAAATTGAAATCTTCTCATAATAATTCTATGTTCTCCCCCTTTCCTTGCTGTTTGCAATCTCTCCACATGTAGAAGTTGGTGAGGAATCTGCTCATCACAGATAACTCTGAATTTTAGGCCCTGTTAAAACTATTAATCTGGAAATGTCATCATACTCTATAAATGTATAATGGAAGAGAATGAAAATTATTGTATCACAATATATTGATCCATATTAAGGTTCTTTTGATATAGTTTCATAGCCCAGAGTTACATTTTATGCATCACTTTTTTATTGTTACCTTTCGTTTTATCCCATGCAGAATTATTTTGGAGATGCCTGGAATGTGTTTGATTTTATCATCGTATTAGGGAGCTTCATAGATATAGTTTATTCAGAAGTTAATGTAAGTTATTTTCCTGGACTTTCAATTGAGCTGTAATGTTATTTGTAAAAGTTGCTTACTTTACTCATGTTGTCTAATATTTAATGAATATAATGAATGGAATCGATATTTGCTAGTTTTATTTTTTCCTTCATGTACAATGAGGCAAAGACAACTTAAAAGTGACGACTAGCGATATGCTCTGGGCCCAGCTTGGCTAGTGCTAGTGATTTTATTGATTCTGAGTGTAGATTAAGAGCCCTTTTTTAAAACATTCACCCCATTGCAAGTAACAACTTCCAGTAAAATATTTAAAATGCTTACAACCTTAACTGCATAGTAATGTTTTCCTACATTCTAGATTTGCTTAAGAATTAAGAAGTTTAAAACAATGACTTGTAGCTCTGCAATCTGTGTGGAAATTAAGCCCATTAGCATCTTCTATTTAAATAAATTTTAACTGGATCATGTTCTGTCTAACTTATCTTTTTTCAATACTGCATATTAAACTTTTTAAGAATGTTTTGAACATTACTTCTACACATGTTTGCTAATTCTTCAAAAATTAACACCAATTTTCAAATGTCAGAGAATTATTGTTTATATTAGAATTTCCTTGCTTGAAAATCTTACAATTTAATTAAAAACAAGATTTAGACACTTAAAAAAGGCTTTCCTTTTGCATTTAAATAATAAAGGAAATTTTTATCTGTGTCTCTTGCAAGACTTTTGCATCATATTTTCAACAACAACCTTGATTTCCTCGCATATAGTGCATATGCATACAGAGTTTTGGGAAAGATCTTTTTTTGACTTCTCATTCTTGATTTTAGCGATTCCCTTGATTTTCCTTCTTACTGGTTTTTTACTGGCATTGGACCATATTTATTTATTTTTCAACTTAATCAGCAGTTTTTCCAAATCATCTTCGTCTTAAGCGATTGATTTAGCACTAGTTTTTAGCTTTATTTGACCAGATATGGCATTCATTTTGCTCTCAATGAGATTTTGCATTAGGGAGTTCATGTTAAGCCGGTTTGTCCGTATTCTTTATCTTGTAATAATTGGCATCAGTTTCAGCTCTGGAGTAATACATAATAATATGAGAGTTATTTTATCAAAGTAAAATTCTTAATTTAAGTAGCGTTTATATTATGTGCTAAATCATAGTTTCATATGTTTTAATAGATGTTAACCATTTATTTTCATTTAATCAATCCTTCATTGATTTTTATGACAGCCAATTTTAAAAGTTGTTAAAATTTCCATTTCAAGTGTAACTGTATTTCAAACATTTTTATTCTATATTACTTTGATTAAGTTCAACAATGTGGAATTTGATATTTAAAAAATAATTTCACTTTCAGCCTGGAACAAATATTATCAGCATTTCATATGTTTTCTTGATGTTAACCATTTATTTTCATTTAATCAATCCTTTATTGATTTTTATAACAGCCAATTTTGAAAGTTGTTAAAATTTTCATTTCAAGTGTAACTGTATTTCAAACATTTTTATTCTATATTACTTTGATTAAGCTCAACGATGTGGAATTTGATATTTAAAAAATAATTTCACTTTCAGCCTGGAACAAATATTATTAGCATAAACTTTTTCCGTCTTTTCCGTGTCATGAGGCTAATAAAACTTCTAAGCAGAGGTGAAGGTATTAGGACTTTATTATGGACTTTTATTAAATCTTTCCAGGTAATTTTACTCTTGTTACTTTTTATACAGTTTAAACTATTTTTTTCAATCGCTCCCCCTCCTTCCCCCTTCATTCTGAAGTCTACCTCTACACACACAATATTGCAGGTACCACACTAAATAATAATCATTGTTTTGTTTGTATTTGATCCACCGAAATATTGAAATTTTACGTGTTCAAATTATGAAATAAATGTTTGTTTCATGGGGAGGGGAGGGGGGCAGCATGCAAAAGTTAGCTGTCTCTTAGTTTTCACTTTAACTAACAGTCATGTATTTTTAACAGAGTAGAGTTTTTGTGTTGCAGCTTTTTTTTGGGGGGGGGGAGGGGGGTTAGGGGCAATTTTTTTTATCTGTAGGCTGCAAGGACTCCAAAAAGAAACCTTTTTGTAGTGCCAAAGGCTGTTAAATGAGCTTTAGCGATGTACTTTTTTGGCTGATAGGTTTTTAATTTTGTGTATCTTTAAACACTTGAATGTGTTTTTCAATGTTTGGTAGATAGACAGATTTGTGGACATTGAGTTCAAATTTCTATATATACAAAATAACATACTCTAATTTAACCTAACTGTGTTATGATAAGACAATGTAAGCTATAAACTTCTTATTATTATTGTATTGCAATATGTAAGTAAAAGAAAAAATAAATGTTGCATTCCTAAAAATTATAAGTTAGTGAGAGTAAATAAACACATTTTACAAAGAAACTCTAATCTGCTACTTCCTGTTATTATTATTATTTTTTTTTAATTTCAAAAAAAAAAAAAAAAACTTCAAAGATGCAAGTTTGAAAATGCACTTATTTAAGCAGTTTTATATAGGTATTTATTTTGGCATGTAAGTTAAAAAATGATTTCACTGTATGAAAATAATCTTTTGTGATTTTTTAAAAAGTAATTATTGAAATAGTTAAGAAATTAATACATTGCTGTTTCATTTCAGGCTTTGCCTTATGTAGCTTTATTGATAGTAATGTTATTCTTCATATATGCTGTTATAGGGATGCAGGTAAAAATAGTTGCATATTTTATTTAACCCTCTCAAAATTTTATTTTTGTACCTTATTAACTAATAGCTGTATTCATTATCCTGTGCATTAACAAGGTTTATAAATTTCTTTTCAGATGTTTGGACGTATCGCGTTGGATCCAGAAACTGCTATCCATAGGAACAATCATTTTCAAACTTTCCCACAGGCGGTTTTAGTTTTGTTTAGGTGAGCATTAAAAAGCAAAATTTATATAGTTTTTCAACTATATTAGAAACTTTTTTTAGTTAATATGGCACATTATGGATACATTGTTGGAAAAATTATAAGTTCTGATTGATTCGTTCAATGTATATTTTAATGCAGCATTACTCCTTAGAATGAAAAAATTTCAGTCATCTTGATTTTTTTCTTTCAATGCTCAATTTCCTCAAATCCCAATGTATTATTCCAATTTGAAGTACAGAATTCATGACTGCAATTTTGTTCTCTTTTCTATTTGGTCAGCCATTTCATTTTTTTTTTCTGTACAAATTATGTTACTACTGCAAACACTTTTTTTTTTTCATTATTATTTTTACATAAGATTTAATTTTTCAGATGTGCTTTTCAATTTTTTGAAAATTAGTTAATTTTATTTTTCCAAATGTCCTAGTTTTAGACAATTACTTTAAAATAGTGATCTTGTTTTAATAAAATTTATATGGTAAGCATTGGTTTGTAATGAATAATTGAATTACCTCCTTCAAATTTATTGTAAGGGTATAAAATAATTAACATGTTTTTTTTTTTTTTTTTGAATCCTTAACTGATGCACGTCCATATTGAAATTTAAATGTCTCTAAAATCTGCTGCATAATTTAAGGGAACATTTAATCTACATTTTGCTACCCCAATCTTGACTGGTGCATTTTGTATAGCTAGCTGGATTTATTTTCTTCTTAATTTGTATTAAAAAAAAATCTTATTTCATTTGATTTCAAGGAATGTATTTTTATTCTGGATTAAATTTAGCATGTGTGTACAAACTATTGCAGTTTTCATTTAGATAGTTTAACTCTTATATTTTAGGTCTGCCACTGGTGAAGGTTGGCAAGAAATCATGTTAGCTTGTTTGAACAAACCAACAACAAAGTGTGATCCTAGATCAGATGAATCATTTGGAGATGTTTGTGGATCTGAAGTTGCATTACCATATTTCATCTCTTTTTATATTCTGTGCTCATTTTTGGTAAGCATATTGATTTGTCCCATTGTCTTTGAGTGCTTTCAAATCACAGACACTTCTTATTAGCAAAACATTTGTAGAGTCTTTGTTCTTTATGTAAATTATTATATATTATTCATTCTGAATAATAGACAGTGGTTTTGGAATTAAAAAAAAATGCTTGGGCAAAATGTTCTTTTTGCAATGATTTCAAATTCACACAATTTTGCCTCCTCTCTTTCTTGTCACCAAAGGGCTATATGGTGACCTTACAAAATGTTTCATCCTCACATGAAGGTTACAATTAATTTTCCTGCAAGAAATGTTTTTCTCTGCAGTTACTCTGTAAATGTATCTCAACATAAAGTTTAAAAAGTAAGGAGGTTGACCCTTGTACTCTTCCCCGACATTGTGTGGGGGAGGGGTGAATCAAGTATTAGAATAAATTAAACTTTTATAAATGCTTAGTTTTGAGCCATTTATTACTTGCAACAGTTTGCACAATACTTTTGCCAACATTTGGTAATGATTTCTAACGTTCTTAGTAATTGTTCAATGTCCTCATTTTTATCACTATTTATTGTTATGCTGTAAGTTCTATATATATATATATGTGTATTTATGATTTTTAAACCTTTTTTTGTGCAGGTTATTAATCTATTTGTAGCTGTAATAATGGATAATTTTGATTACTTAACTCGTGATTGGTCAATATTAGGGCCTCATCACTTAGATGAATTCATTCGACTGTGGTCAGAATATGATCCAGATGCAAAGTAAGCTCTCAAAATAATAGTTTATTCTCATTCTTATTGTATTTAATCAATTATATATGTTTATACGGGGTGTTTCCTATTGAATAGGACAGAGAGAAAACACGCCTGTGACTGCTGTAATTACTTTATTTTGATAAATTAATGAATGCACAAAAATATCTACATATAAAAATATGCTAGTTGAATTATTAATAAGTCAATTTAATTAAAGCATCTGTGTTTATTAATGTTTAGTAATTGATTTACAATTTGTGTATCTATTTTTATTATTATTTATAACTCTTTTAAAAAAAATTACTTTTTGTTCCACTGCAAGTTTGAAAGTAATTGATGTTATATTCTTTGAAGTAAAAATGCACTTATGTGTTTTAAATCTATTTTTTTATTCTTTTATTTAAATATGGCAAGCTATTCATGAATGTAGTTTTGTTTATGTGTGTAAAAATACATTTTTCACTTTCTTAGAGGTAGGATAAAGCATCTGGACGTTGTTACACTGCTCAGAAAAATTTCTCCTCCTTTAGGATTTGGAAAGTTATGTCCTCACAGAGTAGCCTGTAAAGTAAGTTCTTTAGTTAGATTTCTCAACTGTTATTTGGTTTCATTATCTGTTTTGTCTTAAGATGACACTAAATAGCATAACAATGCATGCTGGTTGATGTATTGTTCTACTCGATGCCAGCGTTGGACAAAACTGTCTGTAATTAAACATTTATAATATTTTTTTAGTCATGTAATATGCTACAATGTGTATGTATATACTTTTTTTTTTAATTTTGATCTTCATTATAATTCTCCCCCAGGTGAAAGTTGATATGCTTTTAAAAAATCCTGAAAACTGTTTGTAATAAAATTTAATTTTCAAGTGCATGGAAACCTTGTAAATCTTGAAAATGTATCTTTAAAGCCTTAATTTCACAATATATTCCAAATAAGGTACATAAAAGGAACTAATCAAGACTTTTCTTTTTTGCTGCCATTTTTTTAAAAAGTTGCTCCAGTTTATTTGTACACTCTAAAAATCCGATGAATTTTTGAAAAGTTTTCTCTTTTTTTTTTAACTGGCCTCAATTTCAGTTCATTATAAGAATCGATTCATGTAAGACTCTACTTTACTAAATTTTCTGCATTAATAACTCATTTAATAAAAACCGTAATTTGGAAGCTTGCCAACATCGAACTCTTGCTTCACCAAAAATAGCATGCAATCTTTGAGATTTCAATCATTTTGCATCTTGTAAATTTTTCAATTATTTTAAAAGTTAGAACGACGTATGTCCGAAAATGGCGATTTTCACTGTTCTACTGCATTGTATGTAGTATCTTATTCCTTTTCGACTCATGATAACGTTATTCCAGAAAAAAAAATTCCTTCACAATTATTTAGCAGCTTCAAAAGAGCACAAGTCCCATCCTTAACATGCATCCGACAATCGTTTTCGCCCTCTACTGAAAAGTGACGAAAATGCACTTATGTTAGTCTGGTTCTGAGGTACAGATATATAGTTAGTGCTGGAGTTATTATTTCATGGTTTACTATTCTGCAAACCAACTCTTGGCTATATTTATCTCTCTGTCAAAAAATCCAGAAAATTTAATTTCATGTCATCCATAACGTATGTATAATATGTTTTTCTTTTTATTATTTTGTTACATATTATGAATTTTTTTTAGAAACTTGTTTCTATGAATATGCCTCTAAACAGTGATGGTACTGTTATGTTCAATGCAACTTTATTTGCCCTAGTGAGGACATCTTTGCATATCAAAACAGAAGGTAAATAGTTTTCAATTCAATGTAAAGTTTAAATCAAACTTTTGATGCTTAATGTAGATAATAAGCTATACTATATTTTTGCTTATAAACTGAAATAAAAATATGCACTGACCTCCCAGTTCTGTGGAATAGGGTAGTGCAACACAACAATTCTGATAATTCAAAATATAGCTAAAAAGAAACAAAAAGTGCATTTAAATCTATTTTATAAATCATAATAGCTTCACTCTAATTTTTTGTGACTCCATTAACAGTATCCTTATCTTTATATATAAAGATGAATATGTATCTATATATGTATGTCCTTTATACACTCTAAAACTACCCGTCTGCTTTCTCAAAAAAAATTTCAATTTGTTTGTGTCCCCACTGTGCACATCGAGATAAAAGTAGTGTAACTTCAATGCAGCAAAATAAATTTCTTAATGTTTAAAAACTCTTCCTTTGCCCTTTGTTCTTTTATGCTACAAACTTCTATTTTTTATAACAGTTGGGTTTTTTTTTTTTCTAGTCTAGTTTTTTTTTTTTTTTTTTTTTTGTAATTGAGGTCAAATATGCTAAGAAATTTGAAGTGGTTCAAAGCTGATCAAAATGGATCAAAGTTACCCTGAATGTTTGTAGAATATTCTGTAAATCATATTGTTATTAAAAATGAGTGATCAGATGAATGAACATTGTAGATGATCAATTTGCCTGTGTGTAATTGGGAGTTTTAGAGTTCATTGCACGTATAAATTACATATTTAGAGTTCTAACCTTTACCCTTTAATGCCTTGATTATAAAGTCATAGATTTTCAGGTGTAAAAAATAAATTCATTTTATTTGACTTTTTTTTTTTGCAATCTAGTTGAAATTAGTTAATTTTTATTTTTTGATAATCTATTAGTTGCATGTGTGTGTACATATATATTTAAATTGAAGATCTTTAACATTATTAGGAAATATTGATGAAGCAAATGAAGAGTTGCGAGCAGTAATACGAAAAATTTGGAAGCGCACAAGTGAACAACTTCTTGATCAAGTAGTACCACCAGCAGGAGGTAAAATATAATTATTGCAAACATTTTTCATTGATTTCATTAACATGGTTTTCATCTGTAAAAATCCTTTGTTGTACATTTTTCTTTCTTTTTGGTTGTGATTTTTTTCAAATGTATTTTAGATGTGTGCTTTTGCTTTTTGGAATTCCCATGATTCCAAAAAGCAAAAGCGTGCATCTAAAAAACATAAAACATCTTTTTCATGACTTTAATTTTGTAGTAGATTTATTACATGCTTTATTTCAACTAAAGGTACATCTAATTTTCATTGTTTTTGTTATGTATTTGTATTTATGTTTTATAATATGGAATAAACATCCAAGAGCATTGTAGTTTCACTATATTAAAGCAGTAACTTTTATTATGTACACTACAGCGGAGAGGTAAAAGGCATTATCTGCTAGTTCTTTATTTTATTTTATTATTTGCAGTTTATTGTAATTTAGCTTTATTGTGCAAGTTTGCTTATTTGGTTTCCACTGAAAATAAGGCATCAAAAAAAACTTCTAATTTCAACATTTCCCTGTTGTTAGTATGGAATTCAAAACTCCTTTCTCAAAAACTCACTTATGTAGATGTTGTCTTTTACCTTCCCATGTTAGTACATTACTAACAAGTTTTATATTTTTCCCTTCTTTTTCCTATTTTTCTAATTATTGATTTTCCAGACTATTTTTCTAGTTCTTTTGAGTTCATAAAATAGGTGTGTGTGTGTTTTAATTTGAATCTTAACTGTTAAATGTATATATTGTCGGCACCATGCTATACTAACGAATGTGAAAAATCGCGTTTTTCAAGTTCGTTTTTCAAGTTCGAATTTACAAATAATTACAATTAAAATGATACCTTCGAATGATAGTTTTACACTTAAAGATATCTATAAGAGTTTAAAAATTGAAAATAACCAAACACGTCAGGTGAGAAAAAGTTATATGCAGTGTTTTGACTCTCCTGAAAAGTGCCAATTTTCACATTCGTAAGTTAAGCATGGTGGCAACAACATGACATTATAGGGACAAATCAAGCAATTTTTCCTTAGATTGTAATTGATTTCAAAGCAATTCAGTTGTGATATAAAACGTATAACTTTAGAAGACTACATTATTCCTATACAATACAAATATTTTTCTTATTCAGTTTGAATGATGCTCCATTGCATTTTTTTAAACATTTAAAAAAATATATCATTTATAGTCTAGTTGCGTGATGCAATTTTGATTTTATATTTACAGCTGATGATGATGTAACTGTTGGCAAGTTCTATGCAACATTCCTTATTCAAGACTATTTTCGGCGTTTTAAAAAAAGAAAAGAAGAAAGATCTCATGAAGCTAGTCACAAGGGTCAAGAAACTACAGTGGCTTTACAGGTATATTTTGCATGTTCGAAGTTTAAACTATATTACTTTAAATTTTAAATCAGTATTTTTTTTTTTTCAAAGTAATCAATTGAATATTTTTTTTTAGTAATAGATATTTTTAAATAACTTATTTAAGTGAAATTCTAACAATATAGTTAGAATTTGTTCTGTCACTCACTTAGTTTTGTAACTATTTTATTAGCTAATAAGAAATGAGTTAACATTGATTTTTTATGTTTATTTAACTATTTTTAATATTTGTGTCATAAAAAATCTAGTTTTTCAATTCTAAATTCTAACATTGAGCATAAAAATAAGAGGTTTTTAAAGAAAAATAAGTTGTAGGGAAAATGATCAAAGTGGATCAAAGCTGTAAGATAGTTTCAGAAGTATATTGAGTATATCTGTGGGTTATGAAAGTTAGGAAATTTATTGCAGTCAATATGGTATCAAAGACTAACAATTAACGATAATAGGTACTTAAGTACATGGTTATTGATTTGATAATCTCAAAACTGTCAAAAATAAAGAAGCAAAATGCATCATGAAATTATGCTGATAACTTTTCTTTGCAATTTATTGTATACATCAGCCATCATTGAAGTCAGTAATGTACATTCTGTGTGGTTATGCAGTTTTAAACTTGAGAGATTAAAATGTATTGATGAAAAAATGAAATCAGTTACAAGTATTTTATTAAATAAAATGGTTTTATTGCAAATTTTCCAATTGCATTTTTATCGCTGATTTCTGATTCTTAATTTGAAAACTATCAAATAAATGCAATTTTTACAGCGCATTTCATTATATCTCAAATGTTAGGGAAAAGAGTTGACTTCGAAATTTGAATTTTTGCTACCTTCAGTTTGGTGTCAAGTTACTCGCAAATATTTATAAGAAAAAAACAATTTATATTTTCTTTTCTTTTCCTTCATGACTGAGGAAAATAAATTAGCATTAAACTCTAGGTTGTGCAAATTTAACAACAAAACTTTTTTTTTCTCTTGACACATGAAACATAAGCCTTAAAATTATTTATTCTATATCATCCAAACAAATAAAAATCTGCTTTAGTCATTTAAATTTTATTATTATTATTATTATTATTATTAAAATTATTCTTAAATGCCATAAGATTAATCCAAACTATTTTAGAGCCAATTAACTCCATACCTGGTTTTTATGTAGCTGCAAATATGTGGTTAAAATTTGTGATCTATACAGTATTTATTATGCTGAAATATTGTAATTTTTGTTCGAAAGTTTTAAGATTTGCATCACACCTCATTTCTTAATTCAAATAAAGTGGCATGACTAATAGAAACTAGCAAAAAAGCTGAAAATTGTAAATTATTAATAATTCAGTTATTAAAATATTGATAAGTAGATTTCAGTTTTAGTTGTTGTTCAAAATATGATTTAAAAATATCTTTTGTTTTAGCATAAAAGAAATTTAGAAAAAAAAATTCCATCATTTCCATTCCCAAATATTTTGTACTTTCACTGTTGTTTTCCATAAAAGATTAAAAAAAAATTTTGTACCTAGAAAGCTTGTACCCCCCTCCCCTCAAAAGAGCTCATTTTTCTTTAGAAATTTTATAACGTACATTTTTCCGTAATAAACCTTTTTTTTTTTCCTTTTTTTATTCTTGTAGCTTATTTATTTACTTTTCAAATTAAATTTAGAAAGTTTTTTTCTTTTTTTCAAAATTATGGTGTGCAGAAATTATTTATTTACATGCTTAACTTTTTTCTTATTCAAATTTTCTATTCAAATTTTCTAGAATACTTTTTTTTCTTATTTTTCAAAAATAAGTAAATAATTTGTTTTAATCGAGCATTATGGTTAAAATAAAAACTACTTTTTAAAAATCAATTTGGAAATATTTTTCTGTCTTGCTGAGATAGAATCATTTTAAACTAAATGAAATGGTTGTTGAATGTAAGTTTCAATTTAAGTACTTTCCAATGTTAAAATTGATTAGAATTTTTTATCAAGTTAAACAATTAACTAATGCATTCAATGTAATTATTTTCATTTATTTGATTAGACAGTTTTCATCAATTTGAAAAATTTTGAAAAAAAATTCTCTCTAAATTTGATGTTATAATTGAATATTTATATTCTTTAAATATTTTGTATCTATAAAAATGTGATACATGTTATTACTGTCGCATGTTCTTGTCGGAGAATGTTAATTGACCAGCATGTGATATTTTACCCTATTGTTGTTCCTAAATTTGCTACATTTAGATTCATGTCTTATAAAGCATATGAATGGGAGCGAATGATTTAAAAAAAATCTGCATTTTAATATTTTCCCCTGGGGTTTGTACACATGCAGTTCACTTTACAAAATGAAAGTCTTGTTGTGCTTAGCACAAACCTCGATATGTTTTGCATGCACAATGCAAACACTTGTTTTAAAACATACATTAGTACTCGATTACAGCTAATCTTAATTGCAGCTAACAGGTATTAATCATTTTTAAAATTTGTTACTATTTTTAGTGCTTTAGCGTCACATTTCAAAAAGAATAGCACAACATCTTTGCAAATATATATTGGAATTTTATTATAATAGCATGCTAATCTATAAAACTAAAGGATGAAACATTACTTTCATATCAAAATTAAGAACCTAAAAAAACTATTTCACAAAGATTTAAACTTAAATGTATAACTGGGATGGTGCTTTGAATTCCTAAACAAATCTGCATGTTTTTGTTAACTTGCTCTGGGCTTGGCATATATATATATATATATTTATTCCTGCATGCGATGATTGCTGTTACTGCTTGTCTATATTGTAAATTGTGATTGTTGTGTCCCGTGGTGATTGTCCTGTGTGTAACATCAAATAACCTTAATTGTAGCTGCTCTCCATTGTTCAGGCTGGGCTTCGCACACTACATGAAATTGGTCCAGAAATTCGTCGGGCTATTTCTGGAAGTCTGGAAGTAGAAGAAAGTGAAAATGTTGAATCAGAGCCAGCACATAGGGTTAGTTTAGCTATTTTAGATTCATGCTTTGCGGGCCTAATAATTTGGTTTTGACAGAAAAAAAGCTTTTTCGTTTCTCTTCCCAGATTTAGGGGATAAATTTGCTTCATTTTTTTAAATATATTCATAAAGTTTTAATTTAATTATTTTAAAATGTTCACTCCTGGGAAGGTTAACAGATTATCCTAATTTATGTACATTTTTCTGAAAACAATTCCTTTTTTAGTTACTGTTTTTCAAAAAAAAAAAAAAAAACTTTAATTTTTATACGAACACCATTTTTATTTTTTATGAATGACTACTTTATGACCACTCATTATATTTAATGAGATATGCATCACCGTAGATGTAAATATGGATTAAGCTGTTTATTGTTCATTTTAAAAGTATGTTTGAAACATTTTATTTATTTATTTATTTTTAACATATTTTATAAGCAAAGAATAACTCCAATTATAAAAGCATAAAATCCTTTTTCTTTTCTTGTTAATTATTATTATTATTATTTTAATTACAACTTTGTTTTGGTCATTGAATTTCTTGACCAAATATTCTTGACACAATATATTGGATCAGTTTTCCTGAAATGTTGTCCGTTGAAAATTTAAATTTCACATTAAAATCAAAGATAATTCAGTAGCTACTTGCAGAGCTGCCCACTTGTATGACTCATCTTTCTTGTTCAAAGTTTGATTAGATGGTACGAATGTATAGAGTATTGTTTTTTTTTTTTTTTTTTACAAATTTTAATGTTTTGCATATTTTACTTTTTAAAAAAACATTTAAAGAGCAAAAAAGAAAACTATAATTTCATAACTTTTTACACTATTTTGAGTTTTATCCAAAACTAGGCAACTGAATGGGTATTTATCTGTTCTTGAATTGGCTTGAAAGAAACTGCCGCAAACATGTGTCCAAAAGCACTTTAATTGCACAAAAATAGTGATATTTTATAGAATGCCTTTTGTGTATGGAGTGTATGAAAGATAATCCTAATTGACACTGTCCAATTAAAGATAAATAAGCCATTTCTGAAACGTTGTTCAAATGTCATTTCATTCACAGGCGAATCAAGTACGTATCATAAAATGGTTACTTAGTAGGTATCTAAATGTTTTTTTTTTTTTTTTCGTAACTAAAGTTATTTGTAAGAGCCTCTGAAGTGGTGAATTAACTTATTTGCAAGTAGGGCAGAAAATAATGGAAGCACTGAGATATGTGGATATTTAACTTTTGCGTTTTACAATCAATATCTATCACTAATTATCTGTTCTGACTGATTTAACTATTTTCTCCCGCACTTCCTAATATTTAGAAAAAAGCCTTAAGATTGCTCATTCAAGTGACTTAAAAAAAGTTTATTGTTGGCCAGTTAATTTAAGAACTAATGTGTCAATGTTTCTTGTTTCTCATCTAAAAAACACATAGGACCTTTATGACAATAAGTTAAAAGCATATGTTTCACTATCTTTGAAGAGCTAATTAAAATAAAATTAAAAATCAATCTATGAATGAAACACTAACTTCAGTTTGTGTAAAAAACATCATGAGGATGGAGTGAACAACAATGAACCCATTTTCTCTTCTTCAAGGATTAGTTTATGTTAACATTTGACTCCAAACGTATAAGAGTGGTTCAGGACTTCCTTGAAAGTGAAGTTTTGAGGTAGTAAAAAATGCCATGGTTAGCAAAACTTGCATGATCCTATGAAGAACTTGTATGACTATTTTGGAAAAGTCATTGTGTGTGGATGGTTTTCCCAAGGATATTGATGACCCAAAGACTACATTACATGCTAAATGGATTTTAATTTTTCTAATGGTGGTAAGGCAAAAGTATGGTTTGATTTATTTCAGGAAATAACACTCCATGTTGAATTCATTACCCTTAATCATGCATCTATTTTTACTTCATATGTATTGTTGATGATGTTATGCATTCTTCTTCAGAAATTTATGAAGTTACAATTCAATTTCCTAGAAATGCATGAGTTTTATGCATGAAATATAAATTTGGATAAAGTATATGGAGGAAAACGAACTTTACCCATGCTGCAGTGATGAGGGAGGTTTTTTTTATGGACAATCTGGCTGACTTTGGTTGTAACTCATAACAACAAAGAAATTATTCAATATCTCTTGAGTGATTTTTGTGTGGTCTTTTCGGCTTTACTTTACTTTTTAAAAACATCTTTAACTCTTGTACTGCATTCTTCTTGTACAAAAAACTTTCAAGGGAAAATAAATAGAAACTTAAAGTAGCCTATATGTATTTTTAAAGGATGGAAACCAAGCTCTTAGTAAACTGCCCAATAGCTGCAGATTAATACATCTCCACAATATTGCAAATGACCACATTGAATTTTAAGCATTGTAACACTGTAACTGTTAGGCATTGTAACTTTTTTTTTTTTTGAAAGCGCCTTACAAATATTTATAAGAAAATGTTGTACATTTGTATCAATTTGCTTGAGCTGTTACTTCACTTATAAAAAAATACTTCTCACTTGTACTGTATTCCTTTTGTATGAAAAAACTCTTAGGAGGGAAAAGAAATGGAAAAAAAAATCATTGGCGAAGTTCAAGTAAATAATTATTGTAGATTAAAAAAAAATTGAGAGAAAAGGTTGAAAGACTTGAATAAACGGATTGTAGCCCTCAAAACTTACGTAGTGACAAATCTGATACATTTTGGGGTTAAATGCCGCTTTCTTCCTCTGCCTACTACCATGAAGTTTGTGTGCTTTGCTTCTTCATTGTGATTTCGTATTAACTCCATTTCAATCCAAAATCAAGTAGCTTGACAAGCAAGAAGCATAACATGTTACTTCATCATAGCAGGCATAGGAAGAAAGCGGTGTTTAATCTAAAGATGTGGCAAGCATATCGGTACTACAATTTAGGACTTTTCTCAACTCTATCCTTGTTGCCACTCTATGTAGGATCACCTTTGAAAAAGTGGTTAATAATGTGTTCAGCACTGCTATCAGAGGTATATTAAAATCTTCACCTTTTCAAAAAAAAAAAAAAAAAAAACATTTTTTAAGAAGCTACATTATGTAGATGGATGAAAAGTAAAATTTCATCAAAAGCTTGTGTAGCTCATATATCTATTATGAAGAAATCTGTGCTATAGTTATGTTTCATGCATATATATATATATATATATATATATATATATATATATATATATATATATATATATATATATATATATATATATATTAGGGTGATTCAGAAATGTATGGAAAAAAATAAACTTTGTGTTTTTACCCGTCTTACCCTCTTATTTTGTGCCACTATATACACTGATTATTTGTGCAAAATTTTGACAAAATACATTAATATTTAGAGGTCGCGCAAACACCTTGAAATTTCGTGATATTGATAAAAACGTGAACGTAAATGATATCTATGGAAAAAAGTAGCCTTTGTATTTTGTTCGTCTTACAGTCTTATTTAGGCCCTTATATACACTGAATTATTTGCCCAAAATTTTAGTAAACTATGTTTACCTTTAGGAGTACTTCAATTTTTGTGATAGCGGCACAAATGCAAACATAAATAATAATAATAAAGATACTTTATTGCTGTTTTTTTCTCTGAAGAAAAAAACGTGCAATCACAAAATGAACTATATATCTGAAAAACCAATGAAATGCAGAAAAGTATGAAAACTAATCAAATACGGAAAAAATATATAAAACAAATTTAAATAGATTAAATATATAGTAGTTCGCTCATTAATTCTTGCAATACTTTTTAAGGTTACGTTTTTGCAACTTTGAAACCTTTTCTGTGTTCCTGTACCACTTGAAGAAAATACTGTCTTTGTTTTTCGTCGTTAGTGATAGTCTTAACAAATGCTTCAATAAGGGCCATGTCACGCTCCGTATTGTCGTTTACAATCCTCAGTTTCTTCGGTAGTACAAAGCCTTGTTCATGGCTATCTTGAAGATTCCAATGCTCAGGATCAAACAGCTGATATATTTTGAGTTTCATGGTTACATGAACAAGGACGCTGAAAATGTTCCGAATCATTTCTCAGTAATTGCACAAAAATGGTTCCTGGGAACCCAGCTCTTAGATATTCTTTCCCGTTAACGATAAAAATGTGAAATAAATCACATTCATATGTTACGAATACCTTTTCTTTGTCTGGCTGCAAGTTTGAACTGGTTGTGAAATAAACTTGAAACCATAAAGAATCTTTGACACAGATATAATACGATGAACCGCTCCTGGGACACGAAAACATACACCAAGAGAAGGTGCTCCGCTCAAGAAAATCACACTAAGCTCTAGTATCTTCCTTGGACACTTCTTTTGTATGGGTCATCAGAAGTTGACCTTGCGCAACTTCCAATACTAGTTGCACGTTGCTCTGAATTGGCTACCAACTCCTCAACCTCATTGTTTCTCACTCCAGGTTTAAAATTAGAATGCTTTATTCTTGACTATGATTGCTGAAACCGCTTGTATTGTAGATAAAATGCCCGTGGATGGTTCCACGCAATTGCGTGAACACCGCATTTGACATTGCACGCAATCAAATACCCCAATTCTGCCTATGTCTTGGTTCATCGGTTAAAATACCGAAAGACCAAGACTAGAATAGACTTCGGTTGTAATACCACAATGTCTAAAATATAATGGCGGAAAGCACAATATAAAAGTTGCTTCCCTAGTTCTTTTTCCCAAGTTCAAACTTGCTCCAACTTTAGTACCGGCACTGCATGTCGTATCGAAACACATACCACGTACGAGCTCAGTAGGTTCCCATTTATCTAACTGGTTATCGCACAGCAGCATTTGCCGTAGCAATTCCAGTGCCTGACTAACTTACTAGAACCCAGAAGTAAATCATCAATGCTTGTGGTCCTGATACTAATACTGGTATGAAACTTACTGATCCTCCTTCATTTTCCCAACATATTTTGCATAAGTGTTTCGTCCCAGTGAACTATCAAAGAAAGTCATAGATTTAAACGACTTTTGTAAGTTACGGCCGATTCAGAGCGAATAGTTTGCCTTTACCGTTTTATGGATGTTGTCAAACCTTCCCCATTTTGATCCATGCTTTGTACTGTAGCAGCTACTATCAAAGTGGCTTTCTGTCACTTATATTGGGCCCTGTCTAGAGTGGATGCTAGGTGTTTTAGCCGAATAAACTCATACATCTCAAACAACCGAAAAGAAAACAGAAACCACAACCCGAGCTTGCAGCTGCATTTTCTACTCAAACTGAGGTAAGAGATGATGCAGCTTTGGAGCGGGGGGGGGGGGGTCGTTACAACTCACTTTGAGCTATTATTTTATTGACTAATTACTTAGTAGAGTAAACTAACATTTTCAATTATTCCATTTTATATGAAGATCAATATTATTTCGGGTAATGAAGTTATGTACTCCAATTCTCGAAATTGCTAATTTTCAATAGAATTCGATCGCGTTGCGCGACCTCTAAATATTATTCAATTGAGCTAAAATTTTACATACATCACATTCATGAATAGTGTAAAAAAACTGCGGGGTAAGACCAAAGAAATTCAAAAACATTTTTTTTTTGAATCACCCTAATATATATATATCTATATATATATATTTCACCGGAGTGAGAGAGGTTAGCTTCTGTACCATATTACACTGCAACTTAACTTTCCTTAAAATTATATTGCAGGAAAACAGGCCTTTTGATACATTTTGTTTTCAGTGTCGTTAAACATTTCTGATATTATTTGTGTTTTTGTTATGCATGGGACCCTCCCATATCCTTGTTCATACCAATCCTAAAACATAGTGGTTATTGGTGGAAATATGTTTCTAAGTACTGATATTTCCTTACTTGATATTTGCTTCGATTGTTACATTGCAACACTTTTGTGATTTTTTGCTAGTCCCTGAGATTCTTATTGTGGTGTTTTGTTTCTCGTGCTTTTAGTACTGCTTCAATGCTCATGAATTGATAATTTTGATATTTTTGCAATGTAATCTGTGTACACTCGTCATAAAGCAAAGTAATCTGAAATTGAATAGAGAATTAAAATGAATTTCTTGCTTACTAATTCCAAATAGGGAAGCTTTATGAAATAAATGGTCAGTTGGTTATTGTTTTTTTTATAAGTTAGTCTTAAAAGTCAAATTGGAACAAATGTATAAATATTTGAGAAATGAAAAACAAATCAGCAAGCATGTTTTGCCTGGTTGACACATTTTGTCTCGACAAGCATTTTGCTTGAAAGATGTACTTCTATGGAGTGTTTCTGCACTAAGGAGTATCCATTCCGTGCTTGTTAGAATAAAGTAAAATGCATTAATAATCACAGAGACTTTTATTTTTGGAAAAATGCATGTTTATCTGTATCACTGTTTGGTAAATAATTTTTTTTTTAGCAAAATAATTAAATGAACATGCAACGTGTTCTCCTTTTTAAAAAAAATATTTTGCCTTTTAAAATAGTTCTTTAGAAAAGATTAAGAATAAATTTATCTGTAGGTCTAAGCTACAAGAAGTTTAGGTGATGCAAACTTTAAAAAGATTTGATTTGATAAACAAGCAATTTTTTTTTTATAACTACCTAAAATTACTGAGCCATATAAACTATCTATAAAAAGCTGAGTAATGGACAAATGCCCAAAAATAATCAATTTTCAAATAGGAAGTAGTAAAATTAGTCAAATAGGCAGTAATTCAAATTAACTTTATCACCAGAGTTTGCACAGACTTCTAAGTCTCTTTAGAAACTGTTTTATTAAAAAACGTATATAATTTAAAAGGAGCTTAGAACCTTAGAAAGGTGATTTCTGAGGGATAAAGAAACTTTTGTACCTTTTTTGTGCGTGACATTGTTTTAAACCTTGAAATTTATTTTTCTACATCCTTGGAAATAAAGAAAAATCTCTTTAACAAATTCAAATTATTGAAACAACAATTGAAATAGTTTGTAAAAGTGTATAATATTGTGAGGCTTTAATTTTTAAGCTAATTTTCATGTTAACTTGTTTCATGGTTCCTCAATTTTAGCGAAACCATTCATTGTTTGGACACATGTGGCATTCTGTTCGGCATCCTCCTTTGAAGCGAACTCGATCGCTGAAAACAAACACTGCCAGGTCCCATGCTAAAGTATCTCCAACAAACTCTTTGGATGTGTCCAAGTCACCTTCTCAAAAAGTTCATGTGCCTGGAAATCATATTCGTTTTACTCGCGACTCCAGTGGTGCTACCGTCACATCACCTCTTGCTTTACAAAGAGGAAGTAAATCCAGGTAAGAATTTCAAAAAGAAGTTGGGATCGGTTTGAGATAAGTTAATTTCAATAGCTTTATGAATGGGTGGTGAAGAATCATGGGTGGTATAATCATACATAGGGGATGGTGCACTTGAAGTGAAAAAAATAGCGAAAACAATTTTGTTACCGTAGAATAGGGTAACTTTGGGACACTTTTCAAAGTTTTACGCTGTTTCTTTTTTTATTTTTTAAGTTAGGTTACTGAAAAAATTATTAATATGTAAAGCCTGTCTTCCTCTAACAAAATATAACAAGACAATAACTCTAGGAACAAGGGTATTTTATTAAAAAATATTTTAAACTGTCCCAATTTTACCCCACTAATTGGGGTAAAATTGGGACAGTGCATTATTTCCATTAGAAATAGCAAGAAACATGACTTTTTACCAATGTTACCTCACAATATTGTATAAGGGCATTATCTACTTAAGAAAAGACAAGGTAAATGAGTGTGTACCAATTGCAACGCATAATATTATATTTAAAGAATGAAGTTATGATACATGTACACATAGATTGCAAATAATTACTTTTTAATACTATTAGGCTTTGGATCTTTACTGAACATACAAATCGCTGCTTGAAATGAACAACGGCATATCTGCAAAAATCGATTTTTTTTTATTACATCAAAAAATTCATTTTTTTTACTCTTTCTTGTGATCAAAGATGTTCCCTGGAAATCCATAGTTTGATACAGCAACAATGTGCGCCACAAACTGCTCCTCTTCTTGTGCCGAAAAGACTGTAGCCCGACCTACGGGTTTGGTATGTTTTTCCTGGGATTTCAGATGTAGTGTATTTTTTGGTATTTTATACTTGGAGGCTGCATTTCGGATCGACAGTGTCTTGTTCTTCATTGCTAGTAAAGCCTCTTGCAAATTTTCTTCAGTGTAATTTCTGTAGGGCCGTGTGCCAAGAGCTCTTTTATAATTTCTAGGCATTTTATTGTCCAATGCAATGCTGAAAAAAAAACAAGTATTGTAAAAAAACCCCGTATACAAACTTTGGGGCTGTCCCAAAATTACCCCGTAAAGAGCTGAAAATGAACAGTTTATAGGCTACATCAAACAAAATACTTTTTAACATTGTTAATTCTATATAAGATACTTAAGATGTTTGGTATTGTGTATACGTACTTGAAAGTGATCTGAAGTTCACAGTTCTTGAGGCAGAAGAGAAAGTTTCATCAAAACAAGAATTTGTGAAAAACAATGGCAAAATATAAAGCTTAGCTGTCACAAAATGGTAGTAAACTGGTTCTAAAAACTGCAGCCAGGTAGCGGCACGGTACAGGACTAAACAAAAAACGCGTTTGCAGATTGAACCTATGCAGTGTGTCTCCCAGGGAATCCTGCAAACTAAAATTAACCCGTTGTCCCAATCTTACCCACCCAGTCCCAAAGTTACCCCATCTTACGGTACTAAAAAAATTTGCAAAAAAAATATATATATATATACACACAAATTTTGCCTTTAAAATTTGCAAAAAAAAGTTTTCTAAAAAAACTTGGAAACAAACTTTTTTGCAAAAAAAAAAAAATTTGCAAAGAAAAAGATATTTTACTGAAAAATTGCTAAACATTAAAAAAAAAAAAAAAAAAAAACATTAAAATTTCTTTGTCAAAAATTCAGGGGGGGATACAATTGCACCCCCTTGCACTCATTTGCCAGTACCCAGCTGGGTATAGGTATATTATGGGGCATATAAATGACATAAGCTCTGTCACCAGAGAGAAAAAAGGCTCTGATGATATTGTTTATTTCCTCTCAAGGTTACTACAATAATAAT
Organism: Uloborus plumipes; assembly: GCA_038373865.1. Taxonomy (NCBI): domain Eukaryota; kingdom Metazoa; phylum Arthropoda; class Arachnida; order Araneae; family Uloboridae; genus Uloborus; species Uloborus plumipes. The sequence continues at coordinate 42,046 of JAXGGA010004176.1, read as the reverse complement.
AATTCAATGTAGGAAAAAGGCCCTTTTTTCATATTTTTTTTTCATTGGTTAAACCCAAGATTTCCTTTTAATATCCTTTTCAGTAGCATAAATATTTAAAACCACATAATTTTGTCCCCGCTTAATCGGGTAATGGATAAACAAACACCGCGCTTATACAAATAAAATATCTCGGAACGGATGCCATAGACGTAATGTTTTAAGGTTCCCACTTAATCGAATAACCCGTTTAATTGAATAATATTTCTTGGAACCGACAGTATTTGTTTAAGCGGGGCTGACAGTATATACATATTTAAAAATGATAATTAGCACAATAACAATCCCATAACACCTGTTACTTCATCAGAAAGTAATTTGCCACAAACAATAAAAATGAATAGCCACTACATCTAATTATATGAAATTTATCACAAATAACAGGGTTTACATACAAAATGCCCATTAATAGAGGCATAGAATAACATTCAGAATTTTAGATAACATTGAAACAGTTTGTATTAGTTGCTTTTATTGAAATGAAATAATGATGCACAATCTCTACTAATAATAAAGCTGAAGGTGGTTCTGTCTGTCCTTCTTTCTTTCTTTCTGTCTGTCTGTCACGCGCGTAGCGCCAAAACTTGGCCATGCCACTTGGCACAAAATTAGTTTGTAGCATGTAGTTTTGCACCTCGAAGCGATTTTTCGAACATTCCATTTCGTTCTTTTTCTATTCGAATTCTTAGAGGAAATTCGATAAAATAGGGAAAAAATATTCCATACACATTTTCAAGTCTTATGTCATTCGAAAGCTTGAAATTTTCTGCACAAAATGACGTTTTTTCGAAGTTTCTACGATCAGCAGGAGAGCTGTAACAATTGTTTTTAGAATCCCGAAATTCAAGGCTTACCTTCAGTAAAGCAAGCCAAACGATTCTAAAATGGCTTTGCTCGCGAATAAAATTTGTTTGAAAATAGAGACAGGGCAAGGACTCGGTCACCTTTCTCACCTTTAGTCACCTTTTGAAATTTTAGTTACTTTTTGTCACCTTTTGGAATTTTTGTCACCTTTTTAAACCTTTCTTGAAATATGTTTTAGAAAAATTTATTTTTGATAAACAACATTTTTGAGCAGTATGAATATTCTTTTCCTTACCTGAAGATAAGTGGAATTTTGAAGAAAAAAAGGTAAAAATTTGTCATTCAGCCATTAAAAAAAAAGTGTTTCAACTGTGACTCATTAACAAAACAAAGCTTTTAGAAGCATCTGTTTATAAGTTTCAAAAAGAAACAAAAAACAGGTGCACCTGCTCCAAGGATACTTGTCATTTTTTTTTTTTCTTGAAAGAGAATTCGGTTGGTGATTTGCATAGAGATGGGATTTTCACTCATTCTCTATTGTCCATACTTTTTAGTTAACATTTATGCTTTGTATTTACAGAGAAACAAGAAAAAGAATGCGGATGATTTTTCAATGAGCTATTAAAAATATGCTCATTAAATTCATCGTCATTATCTTCACTTTATAATTTCAGGTGTTAATTTAATTGATTTTAAAGAAAAATCTTAGAACATAACTAGGGGTGATTGTGTTTTGGTATTTTACCCGATTTCCGTTATTTTCGAGTATGAAAATAAAATACTTTTACTTGTGCTTTCTTCAGAATTTTTCTGCTTTTTCAAATTTTTGATGATTATCATCGAATGGAAATGTAAAGCTGCCATTCTAATTGTTTTTTCGCTTTAATAAATTATTTTATTTGCATCTTTTTTATATTTTGATGGCTTCATTTAAAAAATTTAATCGATTTGCACTCGATATGAGAATCGATTTTTTCTCATTTTTGATGCTTAGTTAGGAGACAAATAAATGAAATATATTTATATTAAAAAATTATAAATTTGAAATTTTCCAGTGAAATTCTGCGTCTTTTATGAAAAGCAAAATGTCTAAGTTTAAATTTGAAGATTTCATTTTATTTTGCTTCAATTATGTGGATAGTAAAAATAATATGTTTATGGTAGAGATTTTAATTGTAAATCTGAAGTAAGTTTATTTGAATTCTTTTCTATGCCATTTTCATACTTTTAAACGCCTTAATTTTGAAAATTGCGTTCGCTTTGCATTCCGCTGTGAGAATAATATATTTCTCATTTTCGATGCTTGCTATTCCTTGTTGAAAGGTAAACAAATAACATCTCTTTTTATTTTGATTAAATCATTAAAATAAAAGTTTTAAACAAATTTCCATGCTCTTTAGAGCGTCAAATGTCAAAAACATTAAATGCTGAATCTGTGGCTAAATTTTATTTTTGTTTCATTTATTTAAGTTTTTTAACGCATTCTTAATATCTTTAAATAGTATTTCACATCAGTATTAATAAAAATGAAATCTTTGACTCAGGTCATATTTTACTGATTAGGAGATTTATGGGTACTGCATCTAGATCAATGATTTTTCGTATTTTTAGTAACAAATGCAACTTTCATTACTTTATAAATATTTTCGCACAACAAACTAATTCTGTTAGACTTTTGCTTTCTTCTTAAAATATTTTTTAGAAGATAATTTGTTCAACACCAGCTCAAAAGTAACTTTCTTACTCATTTCACAATTTAATTAAATGCATACACAATATTTTGACTAAAAACTATTTGAAACTATTCGAATACACGAAATGCGTTAGTTTATGAAAGGAAATTAATTATTATATATGTATAGCTATAAAAATTAGTGTGCTTAAGTAATAGGACCTTGTGTTTGACCCCCCCCCCCCCCACACACGCACACACCCATTTTCTCTTTAAAACATTTCAGGTATTTTTTATGAACTCACAATCACCCCTGCATAGTGTTTGCCCTGAAAGTTTTTTGAAAATATGCCCTAAAATGGTTTATTTTGTTACTTCCCAGCCCTATCATGTTCATGTTCGGAATTTGTCTTTTAAAATAATATGTAGGCTATTTTGGTTAAATTCAGAAAAAATGATAATCGTTTGTTGCTTTTTGGTTTCTTAACAAATTACTTTCGATCAGACTTATAGTTATTTTTTTGTCACCTTTTAGTCACCTTAGTTTTAAAATTTGTCACCTTTCTCACCTTTTTCAAAGACCATCAGCAGTCCTCGCCCTGTAGAGATGAAATGAATTATTTTATCAACGGAAATCAACTTTTCATGTTGTTACCATGGTTACGTTTTTATTTCGTTCTTTTTCCCTTAATAATTTTAAAAATGTATTTGTTTTTGTAACGATCCAAACTCCAAGCCTTATTAAAATTAGTCAAATGAAATATTAAAAACCGTGATAAGATGGCACCTGTCAATCAAATGAGAAATCGAGTCCTTTCCTTAAAATACAGGATACCATTCTAAATTTATCGTCTGCAAAACATATTTTACTTCATTATTAATTTATTTCAATATAAATTGCAGCAAATGGCTTGAGTGAACGAATTTAGCTTTTAATTTATCGTTTGCTGGTTGATCTTGGTCGATGTTTATTGTTTTTATTATCATTGTGAAGAATAATGCACGAAATTTCTATGACTAATACTTAAAATTTTTAGGATCAGTTGAGTTTAAAAGAAAAAATTGCTCCAAATATACTTTTGCAATGTGATTATTTATTGTTGGACTGTAATTTGCAGCAATAATTGCATTTAATAAATAATGAAAGACAATATTAAAAATTATTTTTTTGGCGACTTTTTTACAATTTGGCATTCAATTCTATTTCAGTATATTTACTTCTATCTTATTGCGATATTGCAACGTTCTTTCTAAAGTATGTCATTTCGGAAAATGTATTATTTTGTTTTTGAAGTTAGGAAAGAAAACTTTCTTCTTCTTTTAAACTTTGGTAAGATTTCTGTTGGTTTCTGTGAGCAACAAAATTTTTCTTATTTTTTCTTTTGGCTTATTTTTGTGCACCTATCTTTGGGGTTGCATTCGAATGTCCCCAAGGGGGTGATTTACCCCTTTTATGGGGTAATCAGGGCTTTCAATGCAGACCAAAGTGATATGAATTGGCGCGACCACTTGGCGATATCTCGCCAAGCTTTTGGTCACCAAGTGTTTGACGCCAATTTGGCGACATATCGCCAAGTTGGCAATAAATTTAGCGAAAAAAAAATTTTTTTGGGTTCAATTTGGCGCTATTGGCGATATTTTGCGAAAAATCTACTGAATGATGTTAAAATCGGCGATATTTAGGAGATTAATCATTGTAAAACATTTTTTTGCATTGTTTCGTGGCAAACTAGGGATGCAAATGTTTGAATTGTTATCTTACTCACTTCAAGCACTATTTTAGCACTTAAGGCATCTACTAAGAAATTTACACGTAAAAGGAAGTAGTGTAGGGTCCATACCAAATTTTTATATCATACTTTGAAGGAATTATAGTTGAATTATAACTAAAATAGAGTATTTTTTTCTGCTATATCATTTTTTTACAAATGAACTTTTAATTTTATACCACGGGCAAAGCCGTGCGGGTACCGCTAGTAATATTAATAAATGAATTTCATTATTTTGTGGTATTTTTCTCCCACTTTTTGTAAAAAAATATATCTTATTCAAACTAAACCAAAACGAAGAAATGTGATCAATATTTTTTGCATCTACTGGGGGGGGGGGGGGGGATCTTATCAACACTTAAAACTGCATATTAATTTTAATTTTAATTTAATTTAATTTTAGAATCTTAGTACACAAAAGTGTAATAGCAATGCAAATAAAGTGATTATTCAAAGAATAGAAAGCTTTAGAAATCTGAAGTAAAGTGTTCCTGTCTTGTAATACAAAAAGTGGAATTTTTTTAATGAAATATGAATGCATGTAAATATGTATTTATTCAGCAGAATTTAACTTTAGCACATAAACACACACACATTATGTGCATAAAGCAGGATTCTTTGTAATGATCCCTTTAGTCTTAAGCCTAAATAAAATGACTGAATTCATGAAGGCTACTGACAGCACTCAGTTATTTCTTAAGCTTGAGCTCAGGTTAACTTCTGCTCTATTTGAGATTTTTATTTGTTTATTTATTTTCAGTTGTTCTAAATTGCATTAACTGTTTGTATATTTCTTTTAATTATATGGTTAATTGTTAAATTTTATAGTTTATTGTTAAAAAATACATGAATCTGTTTTAAAGTAAGTAGTTATGATTTCTGTTACATCTATTCATTTTAACATTTGGCATGTGGGCATAATTTGCCACCGAATTGCGCTTGCAGCGGGCTATAAATCTACTAAATACGTATTTTTACGTGACCCACGTTCCAGTGACAGACTGCAAAAAACATAAAAAATACGTTGCCCGTATGCCAAGTGTTAAACAACTGTTCAAAATATATTTCATATGCTGTGTATATTCCTATATTTGTGTATATCCCCTATCATGTTGCATTAAATCAGTATTTTGAGAAGTTTCTTTTTCCCATTTATTTAATATCAAATTTTTGAAAAGGTTTTCAGCCTTATATCTTTGTACAACAACACATACTTGAGCGTAACATTTCATTTTCCTTTTAAACTTGTCCGTGTACTTCATGCATGGAATTAACAAATGAGTTTTGACAACCCATTGCAAGAAACAAATGTGGCAAAAAGTGTAAGCAAAAATGTTTTCTGTTCCCTGTGTTTATGTATGATTTTGGATGATAATATTCTTGTAGAGTTTGAATAATTTAAACAATTTACAATTAGTTCTCAGGAGTTTTTCAGTGGCATGTCAGAAGTCCTTTTTGCATTCTGTTGGAAATTTAACCGGTTTTAATTATATTTGTTTATAGTTTTATGCATTTATCTTTTGTAGATGCTAGATATATTTTACATTTCATGAATCATTGCATAACCAGCTTGCATATTTTATTCGAGAATCTAATTTTAGTGCTGTGAAGTAGTTTAAAAAAGTGATGAAGGGATTTTATTTTTACTGTGGTTGTAATCTAATTTTGATAAGTTTTTTTATAGTTTAGTTTTAGTATGAAAAGTATTTTGCCGAATAATTTAGTCTTAATATGCATATGATTGCTGCTGCCTGAAACTGAAATTTGTTTTTTGGGTCTGAGTTTTGGGCTGTGCATGAAATTTTTATCTTGACCTCTGCAGCTCAATTTCTGTTGAAGATATCTTCTTGTACCAGTCCCCGATCCATTCCCCTCAAGATTCTGCAAGTAATCCTCCCAATGCTTCCCAAATAAACTATTCTGTTATGGGCAGTTGCAGCAGTTACGAAGGCAGCTTCACCCCTCGAGACGAGGGAACCATCGCCCGGTAGAGAAACCATCCCACTCCGCTCCCTGCGATCCAATCAGACAAGCCCAAGTCCTTTGGCTAAAGTGGAGAGCATTGAAAGCCACAATTCCAGCCTGTTAAGTCAGTCATCTTCGGATAAGAATGGAGCCATGGACACAAGTCTTTTGAGGTAAATATAATGAGTAGCTGAATATTCAACTCTACTCTAGTGAAAAATTTTAAATCCTTTTTAATTTTCTAAACAATAGTGTTGTGCTTATTATTTAAATTACCTGTCATATAAAATTATGACTTTATTTCAGTCACTAGGTTTCAAATAATTCATTAAACTTTAATTCATCTCTCATTATTTATTTATATATATACATTTTTTTTTCCTTTTCCTTACTGTTTTTATTTTATTAAGTTACTAAAAGAAAAAAAATCAGAAAATTTGAACATAACTAAGTTTGAATGGAGTACTTCGCTTTATTTTTTTAAAGCACTTCTGAATTATAACATCAGTAATTTTTGGGGGAAAAATATAGTTTGAATCGGTTAAAAAACTAAAATAATCTTTTTTAAAAAGTTTTAGAATGTTTAAATGTATTATATTATTGATTTTGATGATTCCAAACTGAAACAAAAACAACATGAACATCGATTGCATATTTCTATCTGTCAAAATTATATTTAAATAACCTTCCGACTTCTACAAATTAGAGGAAATAACTTGGAATGTACTTCTTATTACAAAGTATGAAAATTACAAATTTAAACAAAATATTATTGACAATGGTTATAAGTATTTATTCGCACAGTATTCAATTTATAAGTAAAAAGAGCTGATAATTCAATTCATGTAATGTGATTCTATGTGTTTCTTTTGTTCATCATCTCAATTTTGTTCAGACACTGACTGTATAAAACCCAACTAGACTAATCCAGATAAAATAGAAAAGCAGTCTAAGTCAGACTCTTAAGTAATTTATTTGTACCATTTCTAGTCTTTGTGTGAAGGAAGATGAAGAAATGATAAGCTTGAGGCCTCCCACACCACCTCCTCGGAGATTTTCTGCCAGAAGTGCAACAGCGTCATTCCGCTTGCCCTGTATAGGGAAGAGAACTAGCAGTGAACGCCCAATACTCGTTCGACAGTCTTCCAGTACTCATAGCTGCAGCGATCTCCGTGGGTCGTCCACAGAAGATCCGCCAGAAGTCAAGACCAGGCCAAACAGCGGGGAGCCATGCAATATGAGGCACATTGCTGCCTCACTCTGTTTTGCTCACCTGCCAGCCATGGCAGTTGCTGGCGTCCAGCCATCAACAGACCAGTGGAAAAAGCGAAGAAGATTGGGTGATGGATCATCACACATACCTACTCATAGAGCTTCATATCATGGTAATATTTCAAAAAATGTCCTTAGTTCAGTTTTAATTATTAAAGTCATATTTTTTAAACTGAAGATGAAGCATAGTTTATGAATGCAGTGTTAGAAATAAGTGGTAGATATAAGTGGTTTAGTTGCATTTTGTGACAAAAAAAATTTGATTTGGTGCCTAGATTTCCAACTCTAGGTGCCAAATTTGTTGCCTAAAGTTTTGGATCTCATTGAAGGATTGAAGTTTTCCTTACCGGACTCAAAGTGATTAAGATCCGTAATCGACCTGAATGATACACTTGTAAAGGTAACTTATAAATGCAATCAATTATGCCTTTAAAAAGTTTCTTTTCTATATTTTTAAAATATGCAACTGCAGCATACAGCAGTGCATCTCGGCAGTGTGTTTAGTTGAAGAAAACTATATTTTATTACATTATAGTGTTTGATTCATTCAAAATAGCACTGAGGTTGTTCATTTTGATACCTGGAACCATACTTGGTGGCAACTTGACACCTATATTTAAATCATTATTTCTAACACTGTATGAGTGATAAAAGTTTTAAGTTTCTGAATAAGCATGGATTCATGGGGCAGGTTTTGATCCCCCCCCCCCCTCTAAAATGACCAAAGACAGCACAAAATACATTTCAGAGATTTCAAGTTTGAAAAAATATCACTTGTGAGAACATCAACCCCCATTCAGGGCCAAAAACAGCTCTTATGATCTTTTTAAATTTGTGCAGTTATATTTTAATGACAATCCGTTTGAAAACCAGAAGTTGGATCCACCCTAAATTATGAAGGTGTAAGTTTCTCGCAGAACAAGAGAAACTTGGCTTTTGATTAAAATCTACTGTACCACTCATTTTGAGAAATAAATATTTTATTGAATATTAGTAATAAATATGATTTTATTTTATAGGATCACGTGATACTTCATTGGGGTGGAATACTGATTCTCCTATAAAATCAAAATCTGGAGACATAACAAATGCTGATGTTGTAGGAAGTGCAGAAAGTCTTATAGGAAGGGTATGTCTTTGATCTTGAAAACTAGCTCTACTTATTGCAAAGGTTAATATGATTTTTTGTTAATAAAAGTTTAAAAATGAAATATAATTAAAAGAAATTTTAGTTCAGATGAAAAAAAAATCTTAAAAGTTTAATCAACAATGAAATTTTAGCTATCAGAGTTTGTAAATCAGTTCAAAGCAAATTGCTTCATATTTTTCTTGTATTTATATCGATTCATTCTTAGATAAATTAATCGAAGTTTCATTGCAGTCAGAAATTAAAATGTGAAGTCTAGCAAATTTATATTTGACAAATCTATGCTTTTAATAATAAAACTTCAAAATCTGGAAAAAAAATAAAATTTTAGAAACTTGTCTAAGCAACATAATTATTTGGTTCAAAGGTCATACCTTGAAGCTTGGGAAATTTCCCATCAATACTCATTATAGGCAATAACAATAATTAATAAATAAATAAACCACTATTATATTGACTATTTAATGGATGAAGATACGAAAAATGTGTACTAGATTAATTATTTCTTTGAGCCAAATAAAATAAATTCATTTAAAAATATTCAGCGAGTAACTAGCAGTAAAACTAATTTATACAATTACCAACATCCAGTTTTAGATGAAAATCTTTGAATTATTTCTACTTATATTAATACATTACAAACACTTTTAAATGCATCAATATAAAATATCTACTTGTTTTCTGCTTGTTATGACTGATAGTTCAAAGTAAAAGATAAAAAATATCTTATGAGACATGTGTCATTGTATATATGCTAATATCGTTTGACATATATAAAAATGTAAAAGAATTTATAATAATATTAAATATATTTCTTAAATCTTACTCCAAAAGTACTTCATATAACTATGAAATAAAAAAAGATCAACAATGTAACTTTAAATGATATACCTTACATGCTTGACACTTATCGTTTAAAATCAATTCGTCTCTTAGCAACTTGTTTTATCCGGACAACAATACACAACAAGCAACAGGATGGGGATCAGAAATGTAGTTCGTCTTAGCAGTAATTCATTTTAAGCGTTTTCAAGTTGACAAAGTTTGACTTAATTTTAAGCTTTCTTTCAAATTGTCTTACATTATTTTCATGTTTAATTTAGTTATGAATGTATTTCTTTTTTTTTTTTTTTTTGAAATTAACTTAAATGTTTTTATGTATTGAAGGTACTTCTAGAACAAGGACTCGGAAAGTACTGTGATCCAGATTTTGTTCGAACGACCCAGCGTGAACTAGCCGAAGCAATCAATTTGACTCAAGAAGAAATGGACCTGGCTGCTCATCAGATCATGCAGCTGGAGCGAAGACAAAGTATGCCTCACATGTGCCTCGAAACCTACCCACAGTCTGAAGCAGACAATGTGGCAGCTATACATTCTGAGAATGACAGTTCAAACCTGCGGACATGTGACCCACCAGTAGAATATTTTTCCTCCGAAAACGGCAATAGTAGGTTGTCCCCGAAAAATCTCACCATTAATATTGAACAAACAGATTCGAAATTGGAGAAAAGTCATTATGGTACTGAAGATACAGATTTATAGTACCAAACACATGCAAAAAGAATCAATACTTATTTTCTGTGTTCATGCAGTTTCATCAAACAAAACAAGAAGGGATAGCATATGTCCCTTGGCTTATCTTAAATTCTGGAACTGAATTCAGTGCTTTGAAACTTGTTTAAGATAAAAGAGGGTTATGTCCAAAAAGGTATTATGCAATTACCAATTTTTCTGTTTTTGATGTTTTATTTTATCGATAACATTTTGTACAATTAATATTTTTTTCTATTGCTTTGTTTTAATAAAAAGAGTAATACAGTCAAAAAAGAAATTCAAGGATCTTAAAAATCAGTTTGTCTTATCCGAAAAACAATACACCAGAAACCATAAGACGAGGAACGGAACTGTAGTTCGTCTTAGCAATAATTCATTTTAAGCATGTTCAAATAACTGAGGTTCGACTGTAGGGAAAATACTGATTAAATTATTAAACATTAACTCTTAAAATTCGTCCAAGCTAAAGTTTTACAACAAAAGTTGCATTTGAGCAAATTGTGTTTCCAGTTTTTCAATTCAAACTTTTTGATGATAAATTATTTGCTGTTTTGTTAAGTTCTTCTTTAAAAAGAAAGATTTTAATTTCTGGTGAAATATTTTTTAAAGTGTGCTGTTAATAAAGCTAAGAAATTTAAAACAATAACTGACTTGATAACCAAAATAAAGAGAATATCTTCTGAAGTACAGAACAAGCTGCTTTCCATAAATGTAGTTTATTATAAAAGTTTGTCTCTTTCAAGAAAAATGTAGTTTTTAATTTACAAACTCTTATCAGACATATCTTCCATGTTTCTTGAAACCAAGTGAATCCAGTTTCTGGTTATGGAGACGTTCGTGATTATATGAGTACACAAACATGGAGAGTTACGGGATCATATCAGTAATAATAAACTAAAAATAACTGTTTTGGACTCTCCCTAATAATTCCTTAAAATTAAAACCCGCAAAAGGTAGTTTTAAGCTAATTTTGGTCACGTTAAAAGAGGCCCTGAATTTGGACTTGCTTACACTTGAACAATAATTCATCTATCTAAAAGAGAACCAAATTGCAACTTATGAAAGAAATTTTTGACAAATATTCTTGTGGTGTAAAGGAAAATAATATTTGAAGAAAGAAAAACAAACCGATATCCTAAACAAAAGTAGCTTAAATTAAATTATCCATTAGCTCTGAATAAGATTACTAGAAATACAAAACAACCACCGAATTTTAAGTAACTCTTATAACATTTTCCAACTCTAGCCTAATTTTCTAACTACAGGATTATCTCATTTATGCATTCTTTTGCATCCTAAATTGGTCCTTAACTTGATAAATTAATTTTATTTCTAAATTTTTCCGAAACCAAAGATAAAGCTTGATAAAAAATTAATGTTAATTTTTATAAATGCTTTTGGTTTGATCTACTCAAATGCAACTGGATTGGAATTTCTGAATTGATGTGTCAAAATGACAAGCATGCAAGTTCTTCACTACAGAAGATAAAATAAACGCGAGTTAATAAACGCTTTGTTCTATCATGTCATAGAGACTGATGAAGAAAATTGCCAGTTATACATCATGTGTTATTTAATTTTTCTGATTGGATTGGAGTAGGCTGAAAGTCTGGATTGTTACAGGATTGGGCTAGACCATGAGCAGTTGCGCAAATGCTTAGCACCCACTTCTTATTCATATTCAACAAGTGATTACATGGTAGCGAAAGGTTATTGAATTTTTTTTAAAAAAATCTTGTTTGCCACTCAAAAATAGTTCACCATCGAAAGGATTACTCTCAAGTAAAATATAAAACTAGTAATATGAGGATATACAGCAAAACAGTGAATCTCATAACTTTATAGAAAATAGTATGTATGACTTGCATGTATTATTCTGCACGTCAGAACCAGAATGACGTAAGTCCAAAAATAGGGATTTTCACTTTATTACTGCATTGTATATAGAATCTTACTCTGCATCGACCCATGAGAACGTTATTCTATAAAAGAAATTCTTTCACAATTATTCAGCAGTGTTAAAAGAGCACGAGTACCATCCTTAGCATACAATTGTTTTCGCCCTCTTCTAAAAAGTTACAAAAGTAGGCTTACATTATTCTGGTTCTGAAGTACAGTTATTGCTTTTTATGGTACATTAAATTTACTTCATTTTTCAGGTTCACTATGGAATAAAATTGTTTAATGTTGTGAACACTGTAAGTTTCTGAGTTTGCTGCTTACAGAAAAAAATGAAGGAAAAAATATAACTACGAGCTGTTGAGGTGATGAAATTTTACAGACTTTAAAGTATTTATTTTAATTGGGTCTGTGATCCCTATTTGTAAGAAGCTAAAAGATGTATTCTCTTGTCTCAGTGCCTTCAAGGAAGAGGGCCAGTGATTTGCACCCATACTCTTTGCTCCATAGTTTGGTAAAGTTACATGTCTCAGGGTATTAAGAATTGCTTTTTCATCCTTTAAAATATATGTAAGAGAAAAATAACTAGATACCATCTGTGAATTTCAAGCAGTTTTGAGAAATTTGTAGAATATTTTATATATTTACCTAAAATAAGGATAATGTTTGTTTTTTTTTAATAGCATTTCTTAACATTACTGTCAAAGTTTTATATTGCATTAAAAAAGTTTTCCTAACAATCAGATGCTGCATTAAAAATTTAGGTAAAACAAATTAAAATGCAGTGTTATTAAAATAAACATGTAACCATTCTCGAACACAATTTTGCCAATCAAGTTTTCTAAAAAACTTAAGTTCTTTATAAAATACCTGGAATCAATTTTTATTTCTATCAAATCAAACTCGGCATATTTGTGTGTTTGTATATTCCTGTAAGATTTCTACATTTGCAACTATGGTGCAAAACACATATTTGCTACAACGGTGTTGTTAAAGATATAGAATTTCATTTCTAATTTGCATCAGGATGATAAGAGTTTACTATTCAATTATTTTAAAACTGAATTTAGTTCCTGATCCTAAAAACTGAGGAGTAGGCAATGGAAAAGAGCTGCACATATTATTTGATGAATAATTAGTATATGTTTAGTAATATTTCATTAGCTCAGTGTTTCCCAACCTTAACGTATTTTGAAATACTTTGGTTTAATTTTATAATAAAATAGTTTGTTAACTCCTGCAAAAGTCTTTTAATTCAAGAACAGGTTTTAACTTCTGAATTTCAAAGATTATCGCTTTTATCTCCAGTATTGCAGTTTTATTAAGATATATAATGTTTTGAAGACTAAGGATAACAGAAATAGTAATATTTGTCAATTCATTTTTTTTCATTGGGAATTCATAATTTTAATTCTTGATGTTTTAATACTCAAAACTTTGTAGCATAACAGCATTAGGAGGGAAAGGAAGGAAGAGTATTAACTTTTCGACAGATAAAATTTACTTATTTCCAATTCACTGCTTCCTATTACAATTGAGAAAACAAAGCAGTCTGCTGCCTGTTACAACTGATAATATTTTTATTTTTACCTGTGATGTTGTTTCATATACACTATCTCCAATACTTTTAAGACCATTAATTTAATTGTAAAAATGGAGAAGAAAAGAGGATGCAAATTAGTTATTAAATTTTGATTATGGCATGCATGTTTTTATCATTGTGAATCTATTAAACTTTTACTCTTTCAAACGGAGTTTAAAAAAAATTCCCCTATTCCTGATTTGCTCCCAGCAGACTCATTAAAAATGCTTATATTAACAAAATTTGTAGCAATTAATCAAAACTGCTTGAATTTGCTGGTGTAAATAACTTCAACTTCTAATTCTGAATAACTATGGCACAACCGTATTATCTACTTTGCACTTTATAAAATTAAATATAAATCTCCAATAGCCACAGGAAGAGATTATTTGTATAAAGTTCTATTTACTTATTCCTTCAGATTGAACTAAAAATAGTTCCTTAAAAAGAAATAGAGAAAAAAATCAGCTTTAATAGGATTAGCTAAAAAAGTACTTTTAAACACAAGATAAATCAGAATTACTCAAAGCACTCTTTAGTTTAATGTTATTTTTAAAACTTTTCAAGAACCTTTAATGAGAATTGTAGCACATTTATCTTTTTTAATTTCTAAGTAAGTACTATCCTGGATTTGTTTTTCTTGCAGATGTTTTGTTCTATGAAATCAAGAAGTTTGAACTAGATTTGTTAAATGCTATTGAGGTTTTAAATAGAAAGTATGAACATTGTATGAAACATTTAACAATAAAATTATAATTCTTAATAAATCTACTTAATAATAGTAAATAATGTATTAAACTAATTAATTATGACTATTATAAGTGACAAGTGTGTAAAAATAATTTAAGTTAAAGTTATTTAGGGAAGTATATGCCAATTGAAGTAGGAAGTTATGTTCTGGGAATGAAATGTTCACAAAAACTTCAGTATAATTTGAATAAAATTGCTGTATATGCATGATATGCATGAAAATTTTACATTTTTATTACTGTTTTTCCAAAAAAAAAAAAAAAGCTTTATTTTACCGTATGTGTTCTTTAATTATAGTAATTGGAAAAAAGAAAATATCATATACTAATTCTCAACACATTTAAACTATTTAATCTGAAAAACAAGAACTCTTAATAAACGATCAAATCAATATTATGAAAACAAATATTTGATTTCATAATAACATGGAACACACTTTATAATCATAAAATTACAAAGTAAGTTTTTTTTTAAATAATAATGAAAATAATTATTATTATTTTCAATAGTTGAGCAGCAATCCCCACAAAGTTTTATTGTGACAGCTGCTTAACACATTATTATAATATTTGTTTATTTTTGCATTGTAAACGTTCCTTGCTCCTTACCTTGTAACTTGAGTTTCAATAATGTTGATTTGAACATTGTTTCTGCACAAAAGTAATGTTTAACTTGTAACACTACTGATGCTCAAAATACTTAAACACTAGCAATTTGAATATTAGAGTTTTTGAAACATATATTAGCACTAATTTACTAATTCAACGGTTTCTGATCAGTTGTGTGATGAACAGATAAATATTATTTATTTATAAATACTGATTTTCTTCCTCTCCCAAACACATATTTCAATTACAGTATGAGAGAAATTGTGAATTCCTTGAAAAGTTACGATAATTTCTAAAAAGGATTATGAATTGGCATAAATATATTGTGGAATGGAAAAAAATAGTACAATTAAAAATGTTGCAAACAAATGCAATATATTACAAGGATATGAAAAACATTGTATTCATGAGAAAACTTATTATTTGAAGTTGTAAAACTGATTTTAAACTTTCAGCTGAAGTTATGATCGATAATTAGATACACATTATTTGAGTGTTAAATTTGCTGTAACTCATTTACATATCCTGTTTTAAATTAAAGCACATATCCATGTCTGAGAAATTAAAATGTATTTCCCTATTCGTTAAGCAAAAAGTAACTTTTGTACATGAACATGTTAGTTTCTAATTGCTTTGGAAGTGTAAGATCTATACATTTTTTTAGCCTTTATAAAATTGACGTAGTGCACAATTTAGTTATATGAATTTAATGAATATTATAATCTTTCTGTCTGCAAGAAAAAGTCTGAACTTTAAATTCTGATAATAATGCTATGCATACATTTAGAGCTTAAAATACTTAAGAGAATATTAATTTTATTCATATTTAAGTTAATAATAAATTATTTACAATACTGTATAAATTTAACGAAGCAAAGAATTTTCAAAAACTATTTGTTTCGAAGAAAAACATATTAAAAACACAGTTTTGCTTGTTAATAGCTTTTCTGAGGCCTTAGAACAGACATCTTTGTCTGACATAGCAAATTTGTCGTAATATTACTATTAATAGAATTTGTATTTTGGACACACAAAAAGAGAAATTTAAATTAATTTTTTATGTAGGACTGAAAATTGCATTCTTATAATTTTTAATTCCATTTTTCAGTATAGATTTACACATTTGTTCTTGAAGATATTTCTATAGCTGTTGAAAACTTTAAAATATTGTTTTCATGAAGTTTAATGTAACAAAAGAATAATATTTAAGAATGTTTTGATGATACATAGTTGTTTATTTCACTAAATATGTTTATTAGAAAAAAAAAAACAGCTAAAACTCCAAACACATGAAATATATTTTTCTGTTTTAAATCTTACTACTTTTGATCAAACCTAGTTCTTTTTAAGTGTTTTCTCACATGAGAAATTTAAGTTATACTTTAAACAGTAAAAATAAAGAATAATAAAGTGCACCTTGTACAATTGCCTTTTCAAGTTATTGTATATTTGCCAATAATTTAGCACTTTCATAAAAAGTTATACAAAGTCTTAAAATATATTATCTTGTTGTTTGTTAGAATCAAATTTGACCCTTATATGATAAATAGGAAAACATAGAACATAATGTAATTTTATTCGCATTGTTATGTGTATTTTATGTTGTATTTATAACTTTTCTTAAATGGAATGTTTAGAGAAGCTGCCTCATGAGTTTATGTAAAAAGTGCAAATAAGACTTCCCCCTTTGTGTCAACAATTTACATGAACACAAAGTATTTAAGTACTTAAAAGTGTTTATTACGAATTTTACCAAAGATACTATTGTACAAAAGATTTGTAATATATAATATCACCTTTTGCAAAATTTCTTGATGATGTGTAATAAAGTCATATATAATTCTTATCTTTTGAGTCTTTCTGAAAAGTGTATTAACTTATTTCTTAATTCCACTTTCATTTTGTATAATGTTCAGCTATTTCAAAAACTAAAACATTGCAAAATAAAAGTCAATCATTAAAACTTCAATAGTGAAACATTTGTAAAAAGTAATGTCTCATGTTCAAAATATTTACCATTGTAAAAGTTTAGTAGATCAAATAGTATAATTTATACATTTCCAGATAAGCATTTTGAATTATAGAAATAATGGATGTTTTTTTTTATAACGACTTTAGAAATACCAGTTACTAATTCATTTGCATCTATATCTATAAAAATGAGTGTATATATATACTTGTTCTCTATACAAATCCACAGTTTGCGTCAGATTTTCATCAAACTTGACACAGAGGTTCCTTGATGCCCTAGAATTCTCATAGGCGGGGTCTTGAAATTTTAAAAAATCTAAAAAGCTCAAATTTAAATTTTTTGTCAAAAAATGACCCTTTTATAGGAATCTAGCCTATTTATATTGTAATCGAGATAGGCCTTTTAGCATTGAAATTGATGAAATTTAAGATTTTTAAAGATGAGTATTTTCCAACACTGATTACGATTAAAGTAATGAATTTTCAATTTAAGGCTCACCTATTTCCTTTTGGCATTGAAATAAGTAAAAAAACAATCATAATTCATGTGGACTTTATAAAAAGAACCACGGATTTGAATTTCAAATTTGCAATGCGACGACAGTTGCGTCTGTAATGGAGATAAGCCTTCAGAACGAGAAATAGATTTATTTCTGAGTAATAATAATTTTTACTTTGTAGGTGGGAACAATTAATAGAGAAAAGTTAATATTTTAAATTTGGCGGGTGAAATTGATGCAAATTTTTCACTTCCATGTGCATATATTTCATGCCAGTGGACGCGGCAAAGCACAGACAACATTTATCTTTAATTTTCACCTTTTGATAAGACTATTTTTCTGTAAACGTTTAACTTTCTGTAATATTTTAGTTTCTTTCAAAGTTTGTACCTAAGAGACAGATTGATGCAAATTATTTTATACCCATATGAATAGAACTCTTTCAAACTTTTTTTCCCTGAATGCTATGTTGTATTAATAAGCACCCGGGCAACGCCGGGTATTAAGCTAGTTTATAAATATAATTAAACGAGAAGTTGATATTTCGAAAAAAGGACAAAACCATTGTATGTGAAGTATTAGTTCATCAAAACACTTTTAAAATGTGACGTAAAACCAATTTAATACATACATACCTGCATGTTTAAAATTTATTATAGACGGTATAGTAATACATTTTAAATACAGAAAAATAGGGGAAAATTTGAAAGTTTTCTAGGAGCGACCCCCTCACTTACTAAAATCACCAAACTTAATTTTTAATTGCACTTTTATTACTTCAACTTCCAAAGATTTATGGCAGAGCTGAAGAGAGTGGAATAAACAAGTCAATTCTATACTGATTAAACTATCCTTTAATGACAGCAATTGGTCTTAGTTTAATACATTTTTTGCTAATGCCAGCTTCATGACATGTATTAACTACATCTGTAACATCTTTATAAGAGTCAGGAGCTTCTTCCATTACTAGTTTAGGTGAGGCCACTCGAATTGAAATACCCATTTCTGCAAGATTATTTAAAACATCCAAGTAATCTAGGTTTCGGCGAGATTTCGCTCTCGATAAAGCACGACCAGCACCATGACAAGTAGTACCAAATGTTCCTCGCATGCCTTCTTCTGTACCAGTTAACACATAACTACATGTTCCCATAGTACCTCCAATGAGAACAGGCTGGCCAGTCAACTAAGGATTTTCAAAGATAAGAATGTAATAAGCTTTTTTTTTTTTTTTTTTTTTTTTTTTTTTTTTTTTTTTTTTTGAAAAAAAAGTATAGCAAAAATTTGAAATATGCAAACAAATAATCAATTTAAAAAATGGTAAGTCTAGGAAATTAAAAATACATTTCGGAATTGAAGGTACAAGCAACTTGTCTGAACACTATTGTGTTTATTGAAAAAAAAAAATTCTATTGTGTTTAGTTTAAAATAAATACATCAAATACTGCAGCGAATCATAAATATTGAATACCAAAACAAAAACTATGAAGTTTAAACAATTCTCTTCTACAAAAGAAAAAGTTACGAATGAAGCTTAATTCTTTTAAGTGGCATTCACAACCCAAAAAAGTAATATACTGTCTGATTTTCAAAAGTAGTCTTCTGTGTATAAGCACACGTGTAAGGTATGTTCTGATTCTACAAAAAAAGAGGTGATGGAAGAAAACACTAGGGGGAAATAAATAAGAGGCTTTTCGGAAAGTGCCCCTTTTTAAAGGGGAATGTTCAAGAGTGCTAGGCATGGCTTTCCAGATGAACATAAATTTAAATAGTGGTTACTGAGATTGGTTCTAAATTGAAGATTATAAACAGAAATTAGAAATATCTAAAAAACAATTTACTAAAAAACTCATTTAACTCTCAGTACACTGTGTCTATTTGACTTCAAGTTGAGCTATTTCTATTTTTAAATCATGAAATGCATCAAAAAATTTTCCTGGCTTGTAAAAGAAGTCTAAATGTGTAAATTTTACACTTAAAGCATAGAAGTCAGCAGTTACACCATGCAAAAAGAAAAAATAGAAAGAATACTAATAATAAGAACAATAAAAATACTGATTTAAAGCAGAAAACACCAAAATAACTTTTATAGCAGCTTGTAGTGGATTTTTCTTTTTCCCAAGAGAAAGAGACAAATTTTAATGAGACAAATTAATGCTGAAAAGCAGATGAAGAAATAATTGCAAAAAGCAGGGAATGTGCTAAACTCTTAAAGGATGTTAAGGCTTTTCCAAAGCTGTAGGGTTAATGGTTACTAGGGATGCACCGATTAATCGGCAGTTCCGATTAATCGGCCACTTGGCCGATTATTAATAATCGACAAAATTATACCGATTAATCGGCGGAATTTTTTTTTTTTTTTAATATTATATTTAAAAGTATATCTTCACCAAGAAACTTTGATGAATAATTTTATCAACAGAAAATAAATTTAATTATCTGAAATTTTTACTAAAACGTGTAGTATGAGGGGTAAGAGGATAGGATAAAAACAAAACAAATAGTTTTCATATAGGGCTTAAAACTGAATGGAATATTAAAAGATTACCCTCATCACTTATATTCACATGGCACTATTAGAAATAATTGTACTCCTGAACTTTTAAATTGGAATACGAAAACATAAGCATTTTATTTTATTTATAATCAGTCAAATTTTCGCAATCAACAAGCAGAAAAATATGTGTAGAAATATGTGTAGAATAAAATTTCTTTAAGTATGCCTTGAACATGAAGCTGCGAAGAACAAATTTATAAACTAGAAATAAATAATTTCCTGCAAACATAAGTATAACATGTAGTACGAAAATGTACTGAGTAAAAATAAAGAATTAATAAGTCAAAGAATGAAACATAAAAAAATAATCCTCACAGTTGATATGCATTTTTTAATAATTTAAATTTTCTCTTTTTAATAAATGTACACCTATTAACAACATTGCAACATTTTTCATGAGTCGATACTTTTCTCTTTGGAGTAATGCTTTTAGGTTATCTCTCAGTTTCGAAAAGAGTAAAAGTTTTGAATTAAATGCCTACTAATATAATAGGAAAATAAAGTTTAAATTAAAAGCACTCCTAAATTAGATCTCCAACTGTTTTTTTTTTAATTTCATGTCAAGTTAACGTAATCTTAATACTATTATAAATGCGAAAGTTTGGATGTTTGTTCCTCTTTCACGCAAAAACTACTGAACGGATTTTCATGAAACTTTTACCATAATGTAGCTTATACATCAGAATAACACATAGGCTATAATTTATAACGATATTCGAAAAAGTTCGATTGGTAGCGCTTTTTTCATTCCAATTTAAGGTACATTTTTCGCATAAATCCGCGAAGGCTTTCAACAAACTAATTCAGTATTTAGTGTATCATCTCAACTCCCTGTCGATAGCTAGAATTGCGTGTATCATTTCCGCTTTTCGCATTAAATGTTCAAGGCTTTTCTCAAGTCAAATCAAAATGTAATTTTTTTTCAGCTTCATATTTAATATCAAGGCTTTTACATAGACATTGGAAACGCTCGCGCGCCCGCTCTCTAATGAGCTTATCATGATTTTTACTTAAAACATTTTGTAGTCTTAGTTTTAAGTTGCTTTGAGACGTGCAAATATTATTTTGTAGACTAAATTGTATTCCTTTATTAGAAGATTGTTCACTACGTTAATTATTTTCTCGAGTTTTGTAAATATGTGTTTTAGAGTATCGATAACGTAACCGCTAGAAGAGATTGGCAACTAATAAATAGATTAGGTTCATTATTTTCCAATTTGATGGAGTTTTAAATACAACTTAACGGCATTTTTTAAAATTTGTTTGCGTTGATTTGTCACTTTCTCGGGGTACTTATAATAGGGCAGTTTCTTAGTATCCGATTGAACAGGAATTTTGCTAAATTTGGTGCAAGATTTTAGTAACTGAGATTCTCGGCGATTTTTTCAACTGACACCAGTTTTTGTGCCAAAGACTACGTAATAATACTTTACTTTTTACACGACGTAACCAAAATAAAACGATTATTGTCTGATATTTATCGACTGCGGCAAAATCTTAATCATCGATATAATACTCCCATATTTGAAAAGTTGAGTTTTTTCTTTTCTTTTGTTTTCCGATTCCATATGTATGCATTAAAAACCTTTTTAAAAGTATGTCAAAAAGTAAAGTAATCCACATACTAAATTAATAAAACCCTTAAACAAGATTAAAATTACCATTAATTTGCATTTTTGCACAAATAATTGCTAAATGTTTCCTATTAATTTCGAAATCATTAGGACAAAAACGTTTAACGTCATTTTATAGTCCGCAATAGTATATCAGCATTTGATGACTATTTCTCTGACAAAAATTAGTGACATAATAATACTTAATGTATTTTCATTAAGTAAGGAGGGGAGCAAAATTATCCTAGGTGTCCCAAAACAGTTTACCCAAAAATTTGGCGACATTTTAAGAATCGTCAAAGCGGCAAGTTTTGAGTTCCTTCAGTTCAGGAAAAAAGAAACAAAGGTGAGTATATATTATATAAATTGTTTCTCAATATTATTACTGACCCAGGCAACGCCGGGTATTTTTGCTAGTTAATAATATGTTAATGTAATTTTTCTAACAATAATATGAAACTTTGTTCAAAAAATTGGATAAATTTCGTAATTATTTTGACAAAACTAGGAAAACAGAAAAAATTAAATTTTCTCTGGAAGATAAATTAGTAACCATTTATAAAATCGGAATCGTAAAAGAAAGAAAAAAAAAGCAGTGATTATAAAATTTGTAGTATTGAAAATGATCCCTTATGAGCATTAATCGGGCGGGCCGATTATCAAAAGCCGATTAATCGGTAATCGGCCAGTTTGCTTATCGGTGCATCCCTAATGGTTACGATAATTTTAAATTGTAAATCTTGTATTAGAATAGTTCTTAAATTTTTTGCCATAAGCTATGACATAAATAAAAGAAATGAATTATATTTTAGCTTTCCTTTTCTCAAAATATATTTTAAATTTATTTTCACTTCTGTGACATAATTTTTTTTAACTACAGGATACAAATTTTGGAAGATGTTATACAGGGTTTGAAATTACTGCAGGTTCACAGGTCCCAGACCAGTAAAATTTGTCTCGGACCACCATAACAAACAATCAGTGGTCCGAGGGACCACCGATGTTTTTACAATAAAATATATGCGAGGCCAGTTATTTAGCATTAAATTTAATGTGGACCAGTGATGTTGTCTGCGGATCAGTATATATATACATGTTCACTAGTTTGAAGGACCAGTAAGACTTTTTAATGATTTCTCACCCATACTCAATACAAATTATGAAGAAAAGGAAATTAAAATAAAATAAATATTACCTGATAATCAACTGGGATAAGAGGATGATGAGGAGGAAAAGCTCTGGTTGATCCTTTTCGATGCACTAATAAGGTTTTTTCTTTACCATCCAGGTAATGCTTTTCTACTTTGGCAATGTTATGAGATACATCATAGATCACATGCATATCTAGATCATCTGGTGTAGTATTGTATGCTTTAGCAAAAGCCTGCAAAACCATTTAAAAGTGTTCTTACAAAAGAATTTTTTATGCTCAGTTTAAAATACGAAAATATATTTGAATATCACATCTTAAGAATTAAAATTTACCTTACATAGCACACATAAATCTAAGTTGTACTAACCCTAATATTTTGTGACTGATCAGTTTTTTATAAATCTAAATTTATAAACATGGCACAATGCTTCTCTAAGTAGGGAATTAACAAAGGTATGAGTCAAAGCTAATTCAATATCTATAACTATGTATCTATTAATTATTTAGGAATTTTCCATTGAGAGTTACTCCCTGCTCATGTAAGCGTTACTTTTCAAAATAACATTCATGAAATTCCCTAATGAATTCTACATTGGAACAATTTCTTTCTGTGTTTTTCAAAATTTAGTTAGATTTTGTAATTATTAAAATAAAAGATAAAACTGGCATATTTGGTATACCACATGTTAAAATAGTTTACAATTGCTGAACATGTTAAAACATTTACAAGATTCAAAAAGATATGTCTCAAACATGGGAAGCAAATTTTCAGGAAAAAAGTTCGATATTGGCATATTTTCAAAAAAAAAAAAAAATTTATTTTAAAAATTATTTATCAAAATTGAACAGAAACTATGCTGTCCTAAAGTAGGATATGTAAAAATAACTTTTGGTTGATGAAAATAAATAAATAATGATGAGAATTACAGATGTTTAGTGGTCATAATCCAGATTTTTGAAATGATATTGTTGCATGCAATATTATGCTTTTGTTTACTAAGATTTGATAGCATCATTTTCCATCAGCATCACCTTGGAGGTTGGAACTTTTTTACTGTGTGTTACACAGCAGTACCTCTTTTAATACAGTCATTCACAATTTCCATTTTGTTTGCTTTAGTCTTAAGTGATTTTATGTGATGACATCTGATTGTGTTTAAGATGTTGCAAACTTATCAGAAAATAAGTTGTCCACAGAAATAACTGACAGCCATAACTTTACAATTCAAAAGTACAGATTATGCAGCTGCCTGGTAAAAGCAAGGCATCTTAATAATTTAAGTAAGCTGTAATAGTTCACTGAATTGTTTCAAAATGGCCTGTAAACTGGGAACTTTCGCAAACATAACATAAAAGATTACAACTTTCAATTCTTCACAACTGCTTAACATTCTCCAACTGATTCAAATTTTGGTTTTGTAATTTATTTTGTAAAGTGGAACAAGGACAATTAATTTTTTTAACCATATTTTCATATAATTTTGGACCACCCTAAAATACAGGCTTCTATTTAACCCTTTATGTCCCAAATTAACTTAATGAATTTTTACATACTTTTTTGTTTTTTCGAGTTGCAAATACATCAAAGAACATTTTTACCGAGCAAAAAAAATTTTGGAATTTTTGGGGGTCTACGCCCCCTACGCTTTAGGATCGCCAAGAAAACTTTCTCATTACAGGTAACATCTGTTGACCTCTCAGCAAAGGACAAGGAGTGGTACTTTTAAGGACCAGCATGATTCCAGCCATTTAGGATTCACAATACTAAATTAATATAAGCAGGACTTTGAAGTCCCGTGGGGGTATAAAGGTTAAACCTTGTAAATCCTTATGAACTGCTTAATGAAAGTGCATCATTTAATTCTTATTCAAGAGTTCGGTAAGGCTATTCCATGTAAATTGTTGCATTCCACAATTTTATTCAAATGATGATTGTATTTCTTAAACATGAATCCTGATACACATTTTTTTATTATTTGAAAATATGGTATTATTATTAGTATTTGAATATGGTAAAATTATTAGTATTTGAAAATATGGAATTGAATCTATAAATTTCAAACTTTGAAATATATTAGTACTATGACTAGTTAATGTCTCACCTGTCTACTGAGAAAAGTCATGCTAGATCGATTCACCCATGCAAAATTTGCAGCAGCAGCCATTGATTTCAAGTAGTCTTGACCTTCTTGAGATTTTATGTGAGCACAAGCTAACTGCCTATCATTGACTTCAATTTGGTCTCGTTTCATAGCCTTTTCCATTGCAACCAAAGCATCTAAAATTTAAGAAATCATTATAAACTTTCAAGTTTTCTACACAATAAGATAAATAGAACGAGGAAGCAAAGTAGAAATGTTCTAGAAAGTGAACAAATCTGTACCTCAGAACCAGACTAACGCAAGTCCATTTTCGTCATTTTTCGGTAGAGGGGAAAAACGATTGTCGAATACATCGTTTTTCCCTTCTACTGAAAAATGATGAAAATGGACTTACGTTAGTCTGGTTCTGAGGTACAGAAATAGCTCATGAGATTCTTAACTTTGGAACTGTATGTGTGTTTTTATTTAATTATTATTATTCTGAAAAGGTATAGTTATGTCAAGATAATAGGCCTCATGATAATTTTGAGCAAAATCAAAATGCAAAAAAAAAAAAAAAAAAGACTGGTGTACAAAATTTTCATTCCTTTTTATTTGCACATCATATGTGGGTCATTTTCAAAATTGGGTGTCATTTGAAAATTTGAAATGTGTAAAAAAAAATCTATGGATCAAGTATAATTCTGGAAAATAATTAATCAAACATACTTATATTACACTATTTTAATAATTTTCGTACAGTTTCTCTTGAAAAAATTTTCATGTCTGATTTGTCATGTCTGTTACTAAATATGGTAACAGACATGACAAGTAACAGACATGACATTTTAAGAAAAAAAAAATTATGGGGCAAAAAATTCTACAAAATTATTAAAAATTCTACTTGATTTAGAGTACAATCCCACTAAACTAAATTATCTAGCTGAAATAATTAATTAAAAAAATTATTTTATGCAAGTAATTAAGGTAACAGACATGACATAATAAAAATATACAAACAAATAAAAGACTTCTGCTTCCTTTAAAGAAAACTGAACATTCAAAATGACTGTTGCTATTTCTTGTTTCCATGTGCTTCAGTACTATAGAAGTGTTGTCATTCCAGAATTCAATGCACAAGTTTTAAAAATTGTAAAAATGTGTATGGTAACAGACATGACATTAATTTCTGGACAACTCTTTGATATTAGTTAAAAAATTAAAATTTTCACTTTTATTCAAATTAACTTTATTAAAATGTAATTTAAAGTATGAAGCATGATTGCAAAATATGGCAGAGTGGAAAATTTGACTACTAAATTCAAATTCTTGTTGTTCAACTTCAGTCTTTATTTTTTGGACAGCTGTATTTTTCGTTCCTCTTCAACTCATTCCTAAAAAACCCATTTTCTTAACAAAAAATATTATTAAAAATTATAATGCCTGTACTGGAAATTGTCTGCTAATAAACAAACCAAAAAGTAAATTTATTTTAAGTTGCTCAAAATTTTTTTAAAAAATATTTTTTTGGCGGACAGCAAATGGCACCGAAAAATGAAAATGACCCATGTATTTTTGCTTTTTTTTTTTTTTTTCTATTTTAGGTTATACTGATGCATTAAATTTATTGGAGGGAACTTTATTATTCACAAAAGAATTATGTATGAATAAGAAAAACTGTTGCAGAGTAAAAGTATTTTAAAACTAGAAACACTTTTTTCTTTCATCCTTTCAAAATAAAGTCAAGCTTTATTTGTTTAACAGACAAAATAATAAAGAGAATTAAAGTCATCTGGATAGAACAATGCAAAACAAAATGATTTTTTAAAAGCAAAAATAAAAAACATGAGTTGCTATTCCATTATGCATATAGATTTCATTTTGCAAGCTATGCTTTATTGCTAAAATGTTTACAAATACTGTACGAGGGCTGTCTGAAAAGTTTCCGACCTCGATATGAAAAGGGCAAAACTTATGAAACGAAGAGAGATGTTCTTATTACGGAGTCTTTTGGAAACTTGAAACCGCAATTTTGGCTATTTTTAGTTCAAACAGTTTTTTTGAAAATGGAAAAAATCTAATATCAAGCTCTGATTCGATACTTGTTTTAAAAGGGAAATATGCCTGCACAAATTAAAAAGGAGATGGACTCTGTGTATGGGGACTCTGCATCATCGTCTACAACCGTAAAATTTTGGGCACCGGAATTTAAACGTGGCCGTACCAGCTTGAGTGTTCATGAACGCTCAGGTCGACCCACAACTGCTACCACTGATGAACACATTGCTAAAGCTCATCAAATGGTGCTGGATGATGCAGATTGAAGGTGAGATATATAGAAGAATCTATGAATATGTCTAAGGAATGCGCATGCTACATTTTAAATGAGAAATAAAGCCCGCGGAAGCAGGCTGCACTTTGACTGCCGAGTTTGCTCAATTTGATCAGAAACGTATCCGAAGGAACATTTGCAGCGCACTTCTGTCACAATGAACCAGAGTTTTTCTGATGACTTATCACTGTGGATGAAACCTGGATTCATCAGTACACTCCAGAAACAAAAATGCAGTGAAAACAATGGACTGCAGAGTGAGAGCAGCTTCAAAAAAGGCCAAAACAGTTCCTTCTGCAGGAAAAGTGATGCGACCGTTTTCTGGGATAGCCATGGAGTGATACTCATTGACTACCTTAAAATGGGAAAAGCCATAACAGGAGCACACTATTCTACTCTCCTTGACAAATTGAAGGAAGAAATAGAAGAAAAACGGCCGCATTTGAAGAAGAAAAAGTTCTTTTTCATCAAGAAAATGCTCCTGCTCACACCTCAGTGGTTTCAATGGCCA
Organism: Uloborus plumipes; assembly: GCA_038373865.1. NCBI lineage: Eukaryota > Metazoa > Arthropoda > Arachnida > Araneae > Uloboridae > Uloborus > Uloborus plumipes. The sequence goes on along the minus strand of JAXGGA010004176.1, from coordinate 14,264 downwards.
AAATTCACAAGTTAAGGCTCGAAATCGTTGAACACCCACCCTACTCACCAGACCTGGCCCCAAGTGACCCTTTCTTGATCCCTAAGCTGAAAGAAGCACTTGGAGGACAAAGGTTTTCTTCAAATGAGGAGGTCATAAACTTTGTCAACAGCTTTTTTGAGGACACATTTTCATCATTACTTTTGGATGGGTTAAAAGGATGGGAGCATTACTGGATGACGTATGTGGACTTACAAGGAGACTATGTCAAAAAGTAACAGCCAGTTTGGACGATAAAAATATTTTATCTATGTTAGGTCGGAAACTTTTCAGACAGCCCTCGTAAAACGTTACTACTGAACTGTTATATATAAATCTGACTGTCAATAGTTGGTTCCAAGTCAGGCTTTGCTTTAAAGCAGCTCATTTTCATGAAGGTGTGATAGGTATGAAGAATAGTATAGAATAAATAGGGTTGCTTTAAAGAACTCAAAGTCCACCATTTTCATGGTTTTACCAATGAAAATAGGTTATTGCAGCATTCGGAATATTTTGAACAGTTCAATAATAAAAGATTATGCCACAAAAATATGTTAGAAACACTTTTTTAATTTATTCCACTCATTCTGCAAATAATCAAAATTATATCATTTTTATGATTAATAATAATCATCATCAATTGACTTCAGTCAACATGAAACAGTTAAAAAATGAAATGTTGCTGCTCAAGAAAATTACTGCTATCTCGATTAGAATAACTTTATGGCATAAAATAAATGTTGCAGACGATGATTATTTTTTCATCACAAAACTTGTTTACAAAAATATTCTTCTTGACAGAATATCACTAAGCTCATAAATATGGCAAACATACTTTCTTCCTACTTTACAAATTTTCAAGTGATGGACTCATCTGCCCAAAATTGAGCCAGACATATACATACACACATGCTTATGAGTGATTCCATACCAACTCACCGAATGGGGGTCGCACGACCGACTCGGATTTTCTTTTAATTTGGCACACATGTTGATCATATAAAGGCATGGAAAAGTCCAAATTGTTAGGTTCCTGCTCCACTTATTTTCTGAGATACATGCCCTCAAAGTTTGTCCGCCACGTCAAAATACTAAAAAAGTGATGTTATTTAATCATTTTTTATAAAAAATCGTACTCATGCAAAATAAAAGTGTTAGATATCTATGGAAACTAGTTACTCCAGGCATTCAGAAAAAAAATACTAGAATGTTAATAATGAAAATTGCTAAGGTACAGGGCTCTTTGAAGTTGTAATCACAAAAACTCGATTTTGCCGATTTTGCTAAAATTGAGGAATTTATTCCAAAAAAAAGAAGACATAACCAAAGGTTTACTCACTTTCTGGTAGTGTACAGATGTTTACTATAAATGGTTATTCAATGCATAACTTTGATTTCTCACTCCTTCTTGGAAATACACTGCTCGACATTGAAAATGCAACACCAAGAAGGAGTGGTCAGAAATTCATGCAAATTTTACCGTAGACGCACGTGACTGAGTTATGCAAATGATATGAAATGAGCAGCTCTCCGACGCACGTGAAGTAAGATATAAGAGAATGAAGTAGAAAAGTGGCCTATGTTCATGTTGGTTTTTCTGCCAGACTAACTATCGGAGAAATTTGGTTTTTGTCTCGAAGGATACGTGTGATAGGAGGAAATGCCACGCCGTTCTCAACGAAGACACTTCCAGCATATAGACGACTTTACAAGGGGTATGGTGATCGGACTGAGAAGGGGAAGTTGGTCCATACGTCAAATTGCAGCTGATACCCACATGGATGCAAGCACTGTGCATCGGCTGTGTCGGAGATGGTTGAAAAGAGGAAATGTAGCCACATTGAGGGGTGCAGGTGCAGCCAGAGTGACGTCAGACCGCTTGGATCGACGGATTCACGGACAAGCTGTGGCGGACCCGCAAGTCACTTGTGCGTCGATTCTGCAGCACGTGCAAGGTACCCTGGATGTTCCTGTGTGGACCAGAACCATTTCCCGTCGACTGGTTGCACGTGGCCTGCAATCACGGCGCCCGCTACGAAGACTGCCATTGACCTCACAGCACAGACTCCAACGTTTGGAATGGTGCCGGACCAGAGCGACGTGGATGGCAGAATGGCAAACCGTAGTGTTCTCAGATGAATCCCGTTCTGTTTGTCCAGCGATAGTAATCGCATACGTGTGTGGCGTCGATGTGGAGAAAGATCGAATCCGGCAGTAACTGTGGAACGCCCCACAACGCGACAACGTGGCATAATGGTTTGGGGCGCTATTGCATACAATTCCGTATCACCTCTAGTTCGTATTTGGGGCACTATGACGGCCCAACCATATGTAGATAATGTACTGCGGCCGGTGGCAATCCCCTACCTTCAGGGTCTGCCAAATGCAATTTATCAACAGGATAACGCCCAGCCTCACAGTGCTCTAATCAGCCAACATGCTCTATGAGGTGTACAGATGCTTTCCTGGCCTCCATACTCTCCTGACTTGTCACCAATCGAACATGTGTGGGACGTGATTGGACGCCGTTTGCAGAACCTGTCACTGCCTCGTTCAGAGGACGAACTGTGGCAAATGGTTGAAAAGGATTGGAGTGCCATCCCTCAGGACACCATCCGCAGGCTTATTGACTCCATGCCTAGACGTGTTTCTTCGTGCATCGCTGTCTGCGGTGGTCCTACTTCTTACTGAGCCGACGCCGTCCTCGCTCTAAATTTTGCTTATTTATTTTGAAATAAATATCACTTATTGTTCCATGCTGTCTCTGTCTTCTTACCAAATTTCATCAATTTCTGACCACTCCTTCTTGGTGTTGCATTTTCAATGTTGAGCAGTGTATATTAGCTTAAAGATAAGCCATAAGGCAAAAAATGCGTTTTTGGCCATCTTGGCAGCCATTTTTCTCATAAAGGGAGAGCAGTAGAAACTTTAATTTTTTTTTTAAACAAGCCACTGATATGTTAGCTATTCACAGGAAAAGAGTTTACTTTTGGTTATTTCCTCCATTAAGAGATATCCTGATGACAGTATATACATGTTTTTCGCGACGACCATATGCTTTAGTTCCCCCTCTCATGGACTTAAAATTAATTAAACCAAAAAATAATATTTATTAATAGCTGTATTATCTACTCAATATGCCATGAAGTTTAATTTATTAAATCATTGAACATTAAATTAGATAATTGATGAAAATAAGAAATAGTATTTCTCTGATGCCTGAGCATTATGCATTCATAATTATAAAGCACTAAATACTTTCTTGAGAAATTAATTAACATAAAGGAGCTCTAAATTATAAGCAATACCCAATCTTGTGATTGGGATACTCCTGTTTTTAATTGAAGAATTTCTTGAATATCACATGAATATCAGGAAAATAAATGAGGTCTTTTCGTTTGATGTAGGATATTTTATGATAAATTTCATTTGATGGGCTACTAACGGAGCATGGTGATAAAGAGCTATTAATTTCAGCATCGAATTCCATTTTAACTTATTAACAGTTTAATATTTACAAAATAATTAAATAAATAATTTAATATAAAGCCATGCTTGAAGAATTAAAATTAGTGCAACTAATTTATTCCCATACTGATCTTTACAAAACTGACATGTGTTGAGCACTGATAAGAACTGACAAGAATAAGTTTACTCACTAAAATACTAGTTCACAGATACTATAAAGCGTACATTCTATTTTCTACAAAATAATACTGCAACAAAGAACAAGGGTATAAAGGGGTAGGTACTAAAGAATTTCTTGAAAAATCAATTAAAATAAAGGAGCTTCGAATATTTATCTCATAGGCAATACCCAATCTTGTGATTGGATGTTCCTGATTAATGGTTATAAAGAGGAGGAGACCCTTGTTCTTTGTTGCAGTATTATTTTGTAGAAAATAGAATGTATACTTTATAGTATCTGTGAACTAATATTTTAGTGAGTAAACATTTTCTTGTCAGTTCTTATCAGTGCTCAACGAATGTCAATTTTGTAAAGATCAGTATGGGAATAAATTAGTTGCACTCATTTTAATTCTTCAAGCATGGCTTTATATTAAATTATTTATTTAATTAGTTTGCAAATATTTAACTGTTAATAAGGCAAAATGGAATTCGATGCCGAAATTAATAGCTCTTTATCACCATGCTCAGTTAGTAGCCCATCAAATGAAATTTGTCATAAAATATCCTACATGAAACGAAAAGACCTCATTTATTTTCCTGATATTCATGTGATATTCAAGAAATTCTTCAATTAAAAACAGGAGTATCCCAATCATAAGATTGGGTTTTGCTTATAATATAAATATTTAGAGCTCCTTTGTGTCAATTAATTTCTCAAGAAAGTATTTAGTGCTTTATAATTATGAATGCATAATGCTCAGGCATCAGAGAAATACTATTTCTTGCTTTCATCAATTATCTAATTTATTGTTCAATGATTTAATAAATTAAACTTCATGACATATTGGGTAGATAATACAGCTATTAATAAATATATCGTTTAATTCATTTTAAGTCCATGAGAGGGGGAACAAAAGCATATGGCCGTCGCGAAAAACATGCATATACTGTCAGAATTACATCTCTGAATGGAAGAAATAACCTAAAGTAAACTCTTTTCCTGTGAATAGCTAACATATCAGTGGCTTGTTTAAAAAAAAGTTAAAGTTTCTACTGCTCCCCCTTTATGAGAAAAATGGCTGCCAAGATGGCCAAAAATGCATGTTTTTGCCTTATGGCTTATCTTTAAGCTTAAATATTTCCAAGAAGGAGTGAGAAATCCAAGTTGTGCATTGTGTAACCATTTATAGTAAACATCTGTACACTACCAGAAAGTGAGTAAACTTTTGGTTATGTCTTACTTTTTTTGGAATAAATTCCTCAATTTTAGCAAAATCGGGAAAATCAAATTTTTGTGATGGCAACTTCTAAGAGTGCTGTACCTTAACATTTTCCGTTATAAACATTGCCATATTTTTTTTCTGAATGCCAGGAGTAGCTAGTTTCCGTAGATATCAAACACTTTCATATTGCTTGAGTGGAAATTTTAAGAAAAAATTATTAAAAAACATCAATTTTTTGGTATTTTGAAGGTCCGGACAAACTTCGAGGACCCGTATCTCGGGAAATAAGTGGAGCAGGTAACTTTCCTTTTGGGCTTTTTTATACCTCTATACCATCAATCTGTGTACCAAATTTTAAAAAAATCCGAGTTGGTCGTGCGACCAACTTTTTTTTTTTCGGTGATTTGGTATGGAATCGCTCTTATACTGTTTGAATTACATATGCAATAACATTAATAACTTAAATTGAAAATATAAAAGAAATCCAACCTGTTGCTACTTGATGTCCAAAACCGCGACTTCCACTGTGAATCATAACACAAACTTGACCTTTTGAATCAATACCCATTTTACTAGCACTATTTTTGTCATAGATTTCATCCACAACTTGAATTTCTGCATAGTGATTTCCTGCTCCAAGTGTACCCAGCTGAAATCATGCATAAGAATAAAAAAATAAACTATTGAGTAGATTTTTTGGTGCCAATGATAGCTTGTAAAATCTAGGATGTTCATATTTCACAGGTTCAAAAAATTGAACATCGACTGTATGAACATTTTGAAATACTAAGGAGATGTGTTGATGTAAAACTATATGGTATCATATTAATAACGAAATAAATTTTATTTTACTTAGAAACATTTCATGTACACATCTTTTCAAACCATATGTTATAATAATTTCAGCTTAAGAGCAACTATAAAACATAAAATCTATCACCACGGGTATTTATAAATGATTTGAACTAAGGAGGCAGTGCTTATAGCTAAAACATATATTTCATAAAGGAATTATAATTCACATGCAAGTTTGAATAACAAAATAAAAAAATTCTAGAATTAATTTGAAATTAAAAGCAGAAACTGGAGTATTTACAAAAATTTAATCAAACAAGCAGTGAATGAAAGACTTTAACAGTAGTAAGTTGTGATTTATTGATATTAAGAAAAAGGGATAAACTAAATGCAATAATTATGTAGCAAGCAAAAGCCATAATAAGTGACTTAATAGTTTCAGCATGAACCTCCCATTTATTTATTTAAAACTAGGCAAAAAAAAAAATCCTTTAAAGCACTAAGATAATTAAACTCTTAAAGATATTAAAGAAGCACTGTATTTTCGCATAGATAAGCGGCAGCTTATTACCTGTTTAAAAGCTGAATTTTAACTCCTGCTGCTTATATGCCATGGCAGCTTATAGGATGTAAAAGTTTTTTTTTTTTTTTTTTGTCTTTTTTTTTTTTTCAAAAATCATGTTATGTTTAGTTATTGCTTTAAAACAAAACAAATTAGAGTCTGACATCGAAAACCACCAGAACTGCAATGCCCTTGAAAAAATCTATTTTGAAAATGGTGATAGCATTTCTGCTTATTCAGATGTTATTTTATTCTCCTAGATCAGATGTTATTTTATTCTCCTAGATCAGATAAGGAAGTAGAATAAATTAAGAAAAAAAAACATCAACCATAACCAACCTGTCTAATAAACGAATCCAAAGGAAGAACAAATAAATAATTTTAAAAAAACCGCTGCCCACCATTGCCATGCTGCCCACCATTGCCATGAGGATGGGAAGTAGGGTTGCAGTAGAAACCAACTGGAGCTAGAAACCAACTGGAGCAGAACAGGGTTACTATAAAGTGCAGTTATCGCCAAAATGTTGCAACGTTTTATTTATTTATAATATTGAAACACTGTTTTCAAATCAGTGTTACTAATTCTTTGTCATTGTTTTTGAACGATGTCAATTCCAGTATACAGCGTAGGTATAGGTTCTCGCAGATTGAATTTTTGACAAAGTTTTATGTGGCTTATACGCTGATGCGGAGTATCTGATGTAACGCATTTTTTTCTCCGGAATTTTGCGAACTGCGGCGTATACAGCGGTGCGGCTTATCTACCCGAAAATACGGTAACATGTTATAAAACTATGACAAAACCATATGCAATACAAGATACTGAATATAGTATAATGTGAAAGTTTACTCAAAAGATGAAATATACACATTTTCACTGAAATAACATAAAACATTCTCTATATTTAACAGATTAGAGACAAGAAAATATGAAATTTAGAAAAAATATTTTGCAGCAAATGGGAAGGCGAATAATAAGTTTAAGTACAAGGATTTAAGTGTGGGAAAACAGGAAGAATAAGTTAAAGTACATAAAACAATTGACACAATACAAACGTTTCAAGATCAGAAATTCATTATATTAAAAGAATAATATTCAAACATAAAAAAAAAAAAAAAAAAACTGCTAACCTGAGGCAGCCCTCTCTTTTTGGCTTTCATGGAAACTTTAGCTGGATCTGCATTTAACATTCTACCATATTCTTCACAGTGTTCTTTATCTTCAGCCCATGCATAACCTTGCTTAAAAAAATATAACATAAACATACCAACAAATTTGAGGATTTAATTTCAAAACTTCCTACATATTTAATAATAAACTTCTACAATTGCTAGTGTTGTTTATTTGTATTTTCCGGGAATCGAGGGGTATATACTTCACAATTAAATTTCAGCCCCCTCCTACCAAGGATTCTACGGTTTTATTTTTTTTTCTGCAGGGAGATCAATAAAAACTCCAAATACATTAAAACTACAGTTGATCATCACAAAACTAATTCATAAAATGATATTGTATCTCCAACAATGAAAAACTAATTAAATATGAATTTTAAAAAATTATCATTGAATACTATGTCGCTTCAGTATGATTTGAAGTGAAGGGAGAAAATATACTCAGTTACTTAAGTATTGTATCACACACAAATCAATCAATTGCTAATCATAATAAAAAAATTTGAAATAAAAAATTTAAATCTTCTGCAACATTTTAATGTTTTTCAGAATGAAAAATTCAAAAATACAAAATCAAAGAGTAAAAAAATCAAAATAAAAAGTTTAAATATCCAGTAGAATTCTTGTGAATGAGAAATGTACAAAATGAAATATACTGTTTTTAAGACTTCTCTATTTGTATGAATGGGCCGGAAACTCTGAGTATTTCAAAGAGGTAAGCATTGCTTGATAAACATTTTATTATAACATCTATTTTTAAAATTACAAAAACTGCAAGTAATAAAAAAAAACCTATAAAACTAACAAGATTTAATACTTATATTAATATATATATATATATATATATATATATATATATATATATATATATATATATATATATATATATATATATATATTCAAATTAAATCTTAAAAAATAAAAGTAAATAATAAATATTAACTTATCAAATTGGTTACCAATTTTCAGTTGGCAACTTCAAATTCTTTCTATAAGCATGCTCTCCTACACTTCAATTAAATGATTACAAATACAACACTGATGCTGATGAAAAATGATGTATTTAATGTGAAACAGATTCTTTAGTTTTCTCAAAAGTACAAAGTAAAGGAGCTAAATCAAAGGGTCTGAAGAACAAGATCTAGAAACAAGATTTAGAAACACCAACAAAAATTGGTAGAACTTTTGGGGGCATGTGATCAAAGACAAAACAAATATGAATTTAACACTAATCAAGTATTTGAGTACTTCATAACTGTAAAAGTAAAAACTATTTACTTTTACTATATTGATGAATAAGAAACTGCTTAGTATTCAGTTTGAACAAACCTTATTAAAAAATATTAAAGCTTTTAGACGAGTATTTAATTGAAGAAAAATATTTGTTTCTCTGAAACTATAATAAGCTTCATTAAGTATCAAGAGTTTCAAAAAATTCACGGATAAAGTACTAGTGCAAAACATGTGGGAGAGAGTGTCAGCAAATAAACAAAAAAAAAGAAAGATTACCCTCTCTTAATGACCAATCCATTCCCATTTCTAAAGCTTCTTCAAGATCTCTGAAAAAATAAAACAGATGCTTAAAACAAATCTTTCATCACAATAAATGCGCAAAGACTTTGTGAATTCTCTATATTACTTTAAACATATTTCACATAATATCCAGATAATTTTAACAAACTGGAGTGACCCGAGTAGTACGGCAACAACACAGCATTAACTTTTTGAGACGCTACAACCTAAAATTCCGCTTTTAGATACGTCGCTGGGGGAATTTACCGTCCTGCGTTTTGGAACATAGTACCAATAAAATTAGGAACTTAATGTAACGTAGTACCGTACCTTTGTGTGGTCTTTCACTGGTGTTCTAATTTTATATTAGCTACCATTTTTTTTGGCTCTCTTTGCTTCCACAGTTGATGCTCATTTTAACAACCACTCATTATAAAGACCATCTTATTATAACGGACGGTAGGAAAAACCCAAACTTTATCCCAATACACACTATGATCTACTTCTCATAGCGACCACTCATTATGAAGACCGTTTTCTGTGGGACGGAGATTGGTCGTTATATCGAGCGTCGACTTTATAAGAGGATTTCTGCCTCCAGCTCAGCTAATCCTAGTCCAGGCAGATGAGTGCTAATAAGCACGAAACTGCAGTCCATGGATCGAAATAACCGAGTTGGCGGTATATTGCATGATTTTGCCTTAGCCCTAGCTAAGGGCTTGCTTACTGCTTTAGGAAAATTATTCAACTCAAGTTGATTTCAAAATAATTACTTGGAAGGAGGAAACAAATTATTAAGGGGTCCTAAAGTAAAAAACATGGCGCTTAAAGGGTTAAGTTCTGCAATGTGGAAAAACAAACAGTGATTGTCTGCAACCGCGGCAGAGCCCCATGATGTTAGAGCAGGTGTATACGGGAAAGATGCTGTGAGTAGGAAATGTTTGTATGATTGGTTTGACGAATCACGTTCACTACTGCCATCCACAAACAGGACACCAGGAAACACTGAACAACTGCTGCTAACAAAAGCTCTGCGATTAATACCAAAATAATAGGGAAGTTTTCGATTTTTCAATTTTATTTTTATATGATAGAGCAACATACATGAACATCAACGGCGAAAAAATTTTTGCGCTGCGACAAGTAGTTTTTTTTTAAATAATTTTTAAATTTCAAGCGGCTGTGACGTCACTGGGCACTCGTTGGCGCTTTTGAACTTTCTACTAAGGCGAAGAAAGAGCGAGAAGCTTTAGATGCGAGGAGCTCGAGAAACCGGTTTCTCCGGCTTCCGCACTGTTGTTCGCTCTGCACTGCCGTAATTTTTTTTCCTCGCCAAGTGATGCGTTCTAAAAATTTGAATACGGATTTCGCCAAAAAATATCAAAACAATCACCCCTAGCAGGGTATTGGATTGCTCTTTGTTAAATCCAGTTTTAAATAGTGAATTAGTAGACTTTAAGGTATTGATTACGGAAGGAGAAAATCTCGCAATGAAACGATAATATAGCAAAAATCCAATTTTTATGGATGAAAGGCTGAAAGTTACTGCCATCCGACGTCACGGGTTTCGGTTTCAAGGCGCGCTTTTTTTGCGCGTGGGTTTTTAAAAAAATCATTAAGAATCAACCGTTGTGTTTTAAAATTCGGCAATGGTGAATTTTTGTGTTTTATAATCCTCTTAACAATATCTAGTAGTTAAAAAAGGGATATTCAATAGGTCACAACTACCCTATTGGGCATTAGTAAAGACACACTAGGGACCATCTCCCATAAAATTTTGAGTTAATGCCAGATTTGTTCACATCGAGGAGGTTCAGAACCACGTGACGGATGTTCTGAGAACAATTCCACATGTTATAGACACACCGTGTATTTTAAAATTCCCAATGGAAAATTACAGTTCAGTAATTAGTTTGAACAGCTATAAGGTATGAGCTGAAACCTATTTTTTATGCCTTTTTTTTGTTGAAACATTAGAGATGATTACAAGACATTAAATTACCTGGCATTCATTGGGATGATACCTTTTGATCCAACACCTACAGGAATGTGATCAAACATACTTTGTGCAAGTTGTTCTTTGATAGGTTGGACATCTTTTTCCATTAGGTTCGTTCTCAAGAGACGAACACCACAGTTAATGTCAAAACCTACACCACCTACAAGAAATTATCAATTAACAAAACATATTCAATGTCTTACAAAACAGAATATATAAGAGTCAGGCAGGTCATTTAAACATCATTATTTCTTAAAACGTTTTAGCCTAAAAGAAAAAAAATCTTGCCTTTAAAAATTATTACAGTCGATGTTCTTTATAACGACCACACGCTATAAAGATCATCCCATTATAACGACAGGTGGGAAAAGCCCCAACTTTATCCCTATATATTCTATGTTAATGTGCTTTCGGTATAACAACCTTTCTGTATCATCTAAGAACCATAGAATCAAATCCAAAGGAATCCATCTAATTCAATGGATACCAGCATTTTTCCAAGTAAAACATGTTTCTAAATTTTTAACTTGAAATTACCTCGATTATTGTTCTTGGGCAAAGTTCATGGAGTCGTCACTGTTCCGTGTAAATTTGACAGGGGGAGGGAAGAAATTAATATAAGGAGGTTGTAACGATAACTGCTCGAATAAAAAGATGTTTCTAATCTTCTTAAGATTTGAAAATGCTTTTTTGCAAGTCAAAAAAATACTGGACTAGTTGTGCAGAAAATGTTTTCCCATCCAACATTTCCCCTAATCCGTGCGAAAATTTCCCCAAAATTTAACGATATAAATAAGCTTAGATAAAAATTAATTTCGCATCACTGCAGACGTACCACAGTAAAATATATTTCAATTAATTACAATTTGTTTCTCCATAAGCTAAGTTATATACATATTACTTATCAATAAAAGCACATTAACAAAAAAATGTATTTATATATTGTTTATGGGAAAGCGGAAAATGATTTGCGACTCCTTTTAAAAGGAAAAAATAATTATAATTTGGAAAAGAGGTTTCCCGATTCACTTTTTATTTCTCGTAAAAAATTTCCCCAAAAGACCAAAATTTCCACCGATCTAGGATCGCGCGATCAGACATATTCTGCACCCCTGTACTGGACAACAACTATTTCTGATTTTTTCATCAGAAAATAAAAGATTTGTAAGTGTGCAACATTTGTTCTCCTACATTTTCTAATTAAATAATAAATTCTGTTTAATATTTTGTTATATAGTATTTGCACTAATATATCTTTTAATTCTAAGGAAAAAATAATTTGAGTACATAGTTGAAATCATTTTAAAAAATTCAATGAAAGTACTGAACATGCATGGTGCATATGTATTTTAAAAATTCTCTTATAGCCACCCCTCGTTATAAAGACCTTTTTCTGTGGGACCGAGATGGTCGTTATATCAAGCGTCAACTTTAGAAAAAAAGGCCATAAAAATTTTAACAAAATCAAAAATGGTGTGCATTTGATGCATCCATTTGAGCTTGATTCTTATGAAGTCTGCTTTCTAATAATTCAAATAAAAAAATAACAAAAATATTTGTTTTGAATTACCTGGGGACACAATTGCTTTTGGATCATCCATGTCAAATGCAGCAGTATTACCAATTGCAAAGCCGTATCCCGAATGAACATCAGGCAGACCAATTGATTTCTAAATTATAAAAAAAAAAGAAAGAAAATGAGAAATATTGTAACAAAATTCTTCTACATAGATTGTTCCAAGCTATGTATATCAACAACAAATATAGTATCTAAAGTTTCAACTGAAGTTCAATTATGCTAAAAATACATAAATTTCATCCTATAAAATTAATAATGATGAGAGAATTACAAATGCACTTAATAAAAATGCACTTGAATAGTTACCCTAAAAAATCTTTTGCAAATAAATTTTCAATTTTTTCTATTCATAATTTATATTTAAATTTACAGATATAAAACAGCCCTGATAATTTCTTACAAGATAGTTACAGAAATTTACCAGTTCATTAATATTTTCAGATCTTTCAATCACCATTTTAACCCAAAAACATATTTACAATGGCTATAAAACCAAATCAAGCATACGACAAATCTATTAAATAAATGATTAAGTTTACAACATGACAAACTAAAGTTAGTCAGCATTAATGTATGTGTTAGTAATTCCACCTTCTTGCGCACAAAAATCTACAAATCCCAGTCCAACAGTTCTGATTGAGTGCAAAAACATGCGGTACTCCTCTAACTTACCCCCCCCCCCCCCTGGCGATATTTGAAAAAAATCGCCAATCATACGGCGATACATTTTTGTGTATGGTACAATGATGACGTTATTGGATGATTTGGAATGAGCTATGGTACTGGCAACCCTTCAACTACGTCATTTTAACTTGTTTGTGTTGTGGGATGTGTTATTGGAAGGCGTGTTGCTTTTTATTATTTTCGCTTTGTATCTAAAGAAAAAACGTATTACTGTTTTTTTATTTCAAAACTATTTACAGTAGTTGTCTATCCGTATTGGCGCCTAAGAAAATATGAGTGTTTGCAAGTGTTAAGTGAATGGTGGGTGTTAACAAATGTTAGAAAGCGCGCCATTTTTTTGAGTGCTAGATTAGTGGTATTTTCGCTATTGTGTGTTGTAGCCTAAGAAAATATGAGTGTTTGCAAGTGTTAAGTGAATGAGGGGTGTTAACAACTGTTAGAAAGTGCGCCATTTTTTGAGTGCTCGATTAGCGGCATTTTCGTTGTTATGTGTTGTTGGAAGTGAAATCTTTGTGCTTTGGAAGTAGGGAGATGAACTATTTAGTGTTGTGTCAGTATGTGTCGTAATTAGCAGTTGTCATCTGTTGTATCGGCACATCCTAAGCAATACGAAGGTGAGTTCATATTTGGCTGTTTTGTTCAAAAATTGATAACATGAAAGATGAAATATTGAGGTTCATTTTTACTTAAATCTTGCAAAATGAATGAAACCCCCTACTTTATGCTACTTATTTATTTCCTTAGCAACATATGGAAAAATACTTTTCTGTAGTTTAATAATACTTTTATAGCGTTTTTATTCATAAAAGCTTTAATTTTATGTACTGAATAACTAAAATAAGCCACCTCTGGTACTTTTGAAAAATATGAAGGGTCATTTTATGGAATATTTTATAAGCAATTTTGAAACATAATAGAAAATTAATTGATGGTTGTTTGCGACGTACTTAGGAGACGTTTTTACTATTCATATATCGAAATTTGAAGAACTTTTCAAATTGTTTTGAATTTACATTGACAAAATCCTTTAGTGCGACATATGTTTGAAAAGTTATTGATTTCGTTGTTGGCTAGTTTTTATTTACTATG
>JAXGGA010004175.1:0-91786 GCA_038373865.1 Uloborus plumipes | reverse complement strand
ATACTTAACTAAACGAAACCCCACAGTTTGTCCATTTCTAGTTCTTAAATGCTGATTGTCAATGTGCGGATCTTCGGAAAATATTTTTGATAAATTTTCTAACATATTTCAATACCATCAAGAGGGACTTTTATTTATAAATCTGTAATATCCGCATGACTTTTCACATACCCTTTTTACAGCGCATCTTTCTGAAGAGTTCAGTGGCATTTTAATGCAGAATGAAATATATTTCACCTGTAAGAGATAAAATACTTTTATATTTGTTTTTTCCAAAACATATTTCAAAACTTTAAAGCATAACAGAAGTCATTTTTGAATAATTTATAGTAAATTACCTCTTAAATATTCATGCAGTGATACTGTTTAGAGATAATTAATATCTTAAAAGCCAAAAAGAAACATGTAATTTATAATAGAGGTGTATTGTAATCTTATTAACAAATAGAGACATTTTAAGAAATATGATTAATTTAAATTAAGTAAATACAGTACATTTAAAATAATTCTTGAATAAATTACTCCTACTAACCACATAGGTTTATTTCACAATTTACTTTCTTAATAAACACAAGTATTTAAGTTCTACATAGGTAACTTACATTACCTGCATATGTGGGTAACTTACGTTACACGTTTTGATTGTAGCACAAAAAATTAAATAAACAATATTTTAAAAAAAAACTTTAACTATTTGCTTAACACACACTTATAAGATAGAAGATATAGCGTTGGAAACATTGCCTTGCCCTTTCTTTATGCACAACATGAACTTTAACATGTTTTTGGTAACTTACGTTACATAGAACTGTGCATTTTTGAAGTTTACATAAATCACTTAATTTAAGTGAAAACATTCGTTTTAGCAATTCACAATGTTGAATTAAAGTGCAATAATCAATATTCTTCCTTTAAAACAGTTATCCAAAGAAAAAAATTGAGACTTACCAACGTTCAAAGATTGATCATTTTCTTTACCAAGAGTTAAATATTCCATTTCCAACTTCAAAGTGCTGCCAAAACTAAAAATACTTCATTCTAGACAAAAAATTAGTATAAATATTACACTTCTAACATTTTTCAACCAAAAAATATGCAAAACAGGCGCATTGCTGTAATTTGATTTTTACAACGCTTTTCCACACATGCATGGAATTGCCCTACAGTGCTTCACTGTTGCTACAAGAAGATTTGGTCGGTCAAAGTTGCATTAAAAAACTATTTTTCGTACAACTTTGAGTGACCTCTGACCTTTGCGCCAAGAGTCGTCCACAAATATCTATGTACTTACAGTTAGTAGGGATATAGCAGAACGCAAAATTATTGTTAGTTCCACAATTCACTCCTAAAGCAAAAAGTATTGGCTTATCTAAGTTAGCATGTTTCTATTGAAAAAAAGAACGAAGTCCAACTTTGACCTCCCAAAACGGAAAGAAAAAAATATTTTTGCGAAAATAAAAAAAACACGTGTTCAATAGTTTTAAATAAAGACCATATTCTGAAATTTTCAGCAAAATTTAAAATGTCAAGTTTTTTGACTGCCTTGATTCTTAAAAAAAAAAAAAAACTGCTCTTAAACAGCGCAGTGACTCACGGTTACGGTTCTAGTGAACAAGTTTCCAAAATGTCAACGCATTTTATACAGATCAAATGAGGGGGTAGCCACAATTAACTTTCCTTATGCATACGAAGCACAATTTAACCAACATTTCTGATATGGTTATTTGAAGATATGCACTCGACATTGTGACGATTTTAACCCATTAATGCCTGACTTTTTTTTTCCAAAGATATTTTGTATACTGGTTACAAACAGTGTTAATGGATAGGAAAAATAATAAAAAAAATATTATGTAAAAAATAATTTTTTTATTAAGGAAAGAAAAATCGTCCCTTAAAAGTTACGATAGACCCCAGAGGGTACATACTTTTTTACTAAATTTTTTTCTGCCTACGATATAATATTTAAAAAGACATTTTATAAGAAGAAATAAAATCAGCAATTAACATAAACTGGAAAGCTGGGAATAACTTTGAAAACTTAGCTTTTTTTCTTGAGATTGTGAACGATGTCATTTTTGATAAAGATCATATTAAAACTGCTACAGAACACACTTTACAATGGTTATGTGCTGCTATCTGTTAATAACGAATTGAAACAATACCAAGGTACTAATTGAACACTATTATTTGGTTGAAATGTTCATTTTGGGGAAATTCAGACCCTATTTTGGTTCGTCCCTAAAAAGGGACGATAGGCATTAATGGGTTAAGCACGGCAGTGCTCCACTTTACACTCCAGGGTCCCCCGTACCTACCACAACTCGTGGTTTAACCGGGATAGGTCCCTGAAGAGCGCTTTGTTCATTTTTGAACCAGACCAAGGACCGAGAAAACCCTTGACCTCTGGGGGTGCTGGACCTCCAGAGGTATCGTTTTCACTTGGAGGACTTTGTGACCACGACATTTTTAACGTCCGCCCAGCCACCATTAATCAAGACGTTGGATCTTTGTTCGGCTGGGGTCGAACCCGTGACCCTCCGATCACGAGTCCGACGGCCTTACCGATCGGGCTACCACGGCCCACACGGCAGAGCTACGCGGTTACAGCGACAGCAAACACATTTCGAAATACCCGAGTGGCAACGCCCACTTATTTCCTTGCATAAATTGTGTGATCAAGGATGCTCGTCAGTAAATTCGAGCCGCTGCACTGCAAACACTTCCTACGTTGTATTTAAAAATACGCAAACAATGTTTTTTTTTTTCTTGGATTTAGGGAACTTCTGCTTCTACTACTTTCGTCTTCTGTGATTTAAACGCATTTCGTCGAAAATAATCCTCTTTTGTGCTGTTAATGGAATTAAAAGTTCTTACATTTTCAAATGCTTTAAGTAGGCAATTTTCACCGTACGTCAATTGTTCCAATGCATTATATGATTTTACAATACTATGGTCCAATTGAACAAAGAAAATGAGTGCGGACATTTTAAATTTTCAAAATTCTTTCACTCTAACAATAGCCGTCAGTATTGATTTGTTTAAAATCCTAGATTTCTTCACAGCATAATATATCTAAAATATAATAAAACCATGTCTAAAATTTTAGTCAGTTTGGTTCAGCGAATATTTAAGCAGGACTTCATTAAAACTAGATATTATTTTTCGATCACCCTGTACCTTTAAAGTACATTTAAATATCATACTACGCTTAGTGAAGGATTTAGTTCCAGTTATTAAAAACTTTTAGTAGCATATTGTTGAACTTTGGAGTCAAAAATTAAACTATAGATCTAGTGTGACCTCTACGATATTTGGTGAATTTTGCTTGGACCTATGACTGTTAAATTTGAAAAGCTACTTCCTGCCGACATTCTGGTTAATGAAGGATACAAATTTCTCAGGCACTTTACTATTCTCATATGTTATTTTAATATCTATAACAGATTATTAAACGATTAGTATGTGTATATTGCGAAATTTCTCTATTTAATTATAATGCAATAGAAACAGAAAGGGAATAAAAAGCTGTCTTTAAATGGCCAATCTGTCGCTTATTTTCTTACAGTATAATCATAATTGATAAAATGCAAAACATGCCTTAAAACTCTTTTGGTTATTTCAAACGAATTATTGTTACACCAAGGAAATTATATTTTGCAGTAATTAAGTATTTCTCAGTTTGTTATTTTCCCAGATATTCATTTCAGATAATTTTTCTGCACGAATTCATAAAAATTTCACATTAAAAATTAAGACAACGCAAAATATTCAAATCAAGTGTACACAAATAATTTCTAATTTCTTATCCAACTTTTCCCCGCTCTCATTATTGATAATGATTAGATTTTTTGAAGCAATGATTTCAAGCTGGTATCAATAGTAATGATGTGTTTGGCGAGTAAAATATCCTGTAGTTCATTCATTCTCGAAGTTATTAGCAATAATTTTCTTTAATTCGTATAAGAGTATTTCCAATAATATTATATTAATGAGATTTTGAGTGAGTTCCTGTTAAATAATTGGGCTTCAAATTAAATTCTATAATTTAAGAGAATAATGCATCATGTATAAATTTAAGTTAGCTTTAATGCATAAACAAGATTTAGTTGCTTCTCATTTTTTCAAAGATTTTCATACATGAAAAAACATTCATATTATTGGTTTGAATATCAGTTAATTTTGTTCACATCTTCTTTTTTTAATTACATATTATCATTTCAGCATTAATCATAGTTTATTGATATTTAGAAAAACTATTGTTCTTTTTTTAATTGTGCTTTTTGCAGATCTTTTATCTTTTAATATTTTTCTGATTCATAAATGGCACAAAATACTACTACAAAGCGAGTAACTTCTCAATTAAGGGTAAAAAAACTAATTGTTGATTTCTCAGTTTTTTCAGTTTTTTTAAATTGCAAAAATTCCTTTTAATTATTATTTTACTTTTTTGCATTCCAGAAATATTTTTACAAATACCACGATAAAAAAAAAACATTTTTCATACATTTTTATGCCAGTTTTATTTTCCAAATCTTACGTCATGTTTGTTCAGAACTTGCTTCTTTTTTTGTCTTTGTGAATGACAAAAGCATATTCGAAAAAGAGAAAGACATCATGGATGAAATTTTTGCTGTTCTTACTCGTATTTACTGTAATTATTAATGAAAGAACGGTAAGTGCTTTTTTGTCAAAAATGTTTCTGCTTTTACTTGATCTTACAGTTCTTAGAAGCATTGTTTTTATATTTTGATTGACCGCATTATGTCTTAAAGCCCTTAAATAATAAAACTTCTTGAGTTCAAATTGACAGTCATTTTTTTTTTCTAAATGCCTTTAAGAACGAAGTAAAGAAAAAAACCCTATTAAATCTTTATTAATTGTTTTTTTTTTTTTTTTTTGTGTGTTTTGAACATTATTACTACTTGCAAATTGAGATCTAAAATACCTATCAACATAAGTAATGATATGTTTTCCTTTTCAGTTTTTAAAAAATAAATACATAAAGAAATGAAGGTAATCTTGTATTTTTTTCAATGTATGTACCATTATTCGTATCGTGTAGAGGAAAGTGCTCTGAGTTCTTAAAAATGAACTGATTTTTTTTTTGAAAAATGACCCAAACACATTTAATGAATAGCCGACATGAGTCTTACTAACACTACGGACGAAATTATCATTAAAATATTTAAGCCAACAGCTCTTTGAGGCAAAGGCGGATACAAGAGAGGGGCGATGGGAGCGATCGCTCCTCCCTTGAGTTTGAAATTAAAAAGCAATTTTAGTTGATCATTGATGATATTAAGGGATAGGGTGGGGATTCGGGGCTGTGATCTGGAAATTTTTCGAAATGGAAGACCAAAACATTTGTAATCAACATATGTTAACAAGGATGCATTGCGAAAATAATGGGCAAGTAAGAAAAAAAATCAATCGCCCCTCCCTTGGAACATTTCTGGATCCGTCTTGCTTTGAGGACTTCAGTTAGCCCGTTTATGAGTCTTTGACGGATTAACATTTGGGGTCTCGTCATAATGCAAACGTTTTAGCTCTTTTCAGGGTTCTTTGTCAAGCCCAAAAAATTTTCAATTTTTTAAATCTTTTTGATATATCCCAACTGCCACTCACACTAGTCCTCTCCAGAGCACCTGTTGAGCATGGAACTTGAAAGGGATGATATCTACTCTAATCCTTTCCTGGTTTATGACTTTTTGAAGTTTTTCACACTCGTCGACCTGGTCTAGCCAAGCGGCTAGATCATGAGGAGTAAGTCAACAACAACAATAACAAATGATTTCATATGCAGTATTTTACGTGTGTATTAATATAAAGGGTGTCCCAGTTATTTCAAAACGTCTAATAGAGTAATAGGGTAGGGTGCAACCTAATGATTTGAAACAATAAATCAATATGAAGCACCCTATTCAAAAGAGACGTAAGTTAAAAATCTTTTCTATAAAACATGCATAAAAGCAAAAGGTACATGGGTCAAAGTAGGTGTCCGAACTTTTTCCCACCGGCTACAATGCACACCGCACATGTCCGGCTCAAGGTGCTCCTAACAGTCTGGAATACTATCGGCATATTTCGGATTTCACTGCGTTGGAAAAGCATTTCCGACCAGTCATTGCTGCACGATTTCAAGTCGTTAAGATGCACGCTACCGTACTTAGAAGTGCTGGAAGACGTAACTGGGACACTCTGTATACTATTACAGTGAACTCTCACTCATGCGCCGGCCCAAGGGACCAGCAGAAAAATGTGCATAAGTGAGAGAGACGTATAAGTGGACAAGCCTATTTAAAGGACTAAAATGCAACATGGTACAAATGAGAGAATGATGAAGAATGTTTATATAGACACAATTACTGTAATTCAACTACAATGATATAAAGAGAAAACAAAAATTGTGGCATACCTAATTACAAACTGTTCCCTTTAAAACGATCCATAATAGGTAACTGTCCCTCTCCGAACTCTAGTTCATACGGGAAAAACGCCTGCCATGAGCAATAAAGGCAAAAGATTAGAGGAAAGGGAAGAAAATGCTCATTTTTAAAGAAAAAAATTATTTTTAAAAACATTTCACGGAAAATTCGGCGCATAAGTGAAATATTGATGTTTAGAGCGACGCATAAACGAATGATAGTATCACTATTTTGCTATGGAATGTGCTGGAACCATTCAAAATCTTCGTTTCAGTGAAAAAGGAGCATAAATGAGGCGGTGCATAAATGAGAGTTCACTGAATATTAGTATACAGTGATATACTGGCAGTTTATTCTATTCATTGTATGTATACTTGAATTTGGTAAAATAAATGAGTTCTTTCCTCACGGACATTTACTAAGTAAAAAAACAAAAACATCCGTTTATGTAAGCAGTCAGCAGAAATTGAGCGTTTTAAATCTGTTTTTAGAGCGAACCTTTATCTAAGAGTTACATGCCATATCTATTATATGTTTTTGTACTTAAGTAACCATATTTATTCATTTTTCTTACTATTCCATATACTGATTAATTTATTATTGTAACAGTATACAATATTAAACCAGTGTATCATTATGTGATCATTCGTCGCCTAAAGGTATTTAATACATATGATTTGAAAATAAGTATATGAAGCAAAACTTGAGTTATTTATTTGTCCCAAACTTGATGCGTCAGTTATTGTGGTGAAAATGTAATGAAGAAATACGAACTAATATTAAAACCCTTGTAATATGATATTTGTAGTAGAATAATTTATTAGAATATATAGAGTGAAACTACACTAAAAAACGCTTAAACACTCTTAGTTTTGCTCACAAAAATAAGTGCAAAGTATTTTTTATACCCAAGGACATCATAAGCAAATAGTAAATGTGTTTCATAATGAAAGATTTGACCTAAATTTTCTGAAATAAGTGCATAGTAGCATTTTTGTTAAAAAAAAAAAAAAAAAAAAAAAAAAAAAAAAAAAAAAAAAAAAAAAAAAACCCACACAAAATGTACAAAACATAAAAGGGGCGTCGCTATCTTTAGATATATTATCATACTTTTTTATATTATCTATTTTTTTAATTACATTTTGTCAGATTACTTTTTGAATGCTGATGAACAACACGTTACATAACATCATAAGAAATACACTAAAAGAAATAAATATTTCTCCTTCAACCCATAATCTCCTTTTCTTTGCCTCAGTTCTTAATGGTCTGCGGACATTTATTTTAAAGCACTTAAGCATTCCTTCACCAAATTGCGTGAAAAATGGTCCTCTTTTATTCACCAACAAAATCTTTACTTACTTTGCAGCGCTTTTCCACAGAAGCACGACAAAAAGCTTTTAAGGAAATTAAAATATTTCTCATACACGAATGCATTAACCATAAGGCTATTTTATTTACACTTGAATGAGTGTGATTGCGTTCAGAACATGATAGAAGGAAGTTTTATTTGCAGAAATTATCGAGGAATTTCAGCCGATGAAAAAAGGAAACAAATCCATTATGAAAAGATCACTTATTAAATAGCATTGTAAATCAATATTGTTAATGGCTGGAGGCGGACGAAAGAAACTGAAGGATGTCTTGTTTTCAAGAAAACATGCTTTTCTTCTTTGTTTAATAGTTCTAGTACTAGTCAAGAAATTCTTTTATGGTTAAGAAATATATAAGATTTAGAACTTCCTATTTTATAAATACCGTTTATAGATGTTACTTGTCACTAGTATATTTTCATGCTGGGAAATGTGGGGCAAAGGTAAATAGAGCGGCAAAGTAAAATGGTTGAATATTTTCAGCGCCACCTATGTTTGCAGCGCCACCTATCTAGCAGCATTTTAAAAGTTCAAAGACATACACTTGATTCCAGTCAAAATATAAGTAGCTCCAAAGATAAAAAAAAAAAAAATCAAAATCAAGCCATTTTCAAAATTTGTTAACTTTATTGTAATATTCGTGGCTTTTAAAAAATATTTCTTGTTGTTATAAAATCGTAAAATTTTTGTAATTATCATTTAAACTACTTTTTGAGATCTACCGATGTCCATTTCAGTCCCTATTTGGTTTATATTAGGCATGTTTTGATTTTCCAATGTTCAATGTAATTTGTCAAGTGCACGCGGGGCAAAGTGGATGGGGCAAAGTGAAATAGATTATTTCGTTTACTTATTCATTCATTTTTAATCACGTACGTATTTCTTCGTTTATTAACTCATTTACATTATTTTACTAAATTACTTACTTATTTACTCATTCATTGGCTCATTTTCTTATTTATTCTCTATTTTTTTTCACTCATTTTTTTCTTACATATTAATCAAATCATTTATTCATTTATTTACTCATTTGTCTATATTTCATTAATATTTTTTTTGTTTATTTACGCACTTATTTGATGAAAACTACTGTTAATTATCAAATAGAAAAATTTTCATAACAAAAATATTTTGTTTTTCACTTTGCCCCATGATTTTTTGAGGTGAAAATTTTCTACATTTTTTGAAAGTACAAAATAACTGCCAAAGATTTAAAATTATCTCTCAACGAAAGTTGCTTTTCAAAATACATTATTCTTTCTTTGTGTACAATAATTTTTAGAACAAATTTCCCATTTGTTCCTTTTGAAGCAGGTAAGTAAAGTTAACTACTTCACTTTGCCCCACATTCCCCTAGTATTGTTAGTTTTAAAAACGTCATGTTTTGAGATAAATTCATTCAAAAAAAAAAAAAAAAAAAAACAAAAAAAAAAAAAAAATCAACCGTCTACGGAAAGGTAGCACAACCTTCCTGGATCTGCTCTCCTCTTGTAACACTGATGTCAGGTCACCGCGGTAGGGCAGTTTAAAGGGGCCCCAGGGACCCGGGTCGTTCCCAAAAGGATAAAAATAGTTTAAACATAACATTAACTAGTTTTTTAACTTATTTCTTAATAAGTAAACTCCCCCCAGGTTAAGAATACCTTGTTCAAGATACCTATTTAAAATTTCGATGCTGAATCAACATAGATAAAGAAAAGAAAAAGGAAACAGTGGCACTCCAGGAGTGGCGACAGAAGTGAAAACTTGAAAAACGTGCGCATTTTTGCATTTAGATGTCTTGTTATAAAATATAGCTTTCTACCCGTGCCGAGTATTGCATATTAATTTATTTTTAGATTTTACTCATGCAATTTTAGATTGTTTCTATTCTCCACGTTATTGAGACTACCATTGACTAAAATAACAAATCTTCTAACGAAAGGCTACTGAAATGACATTTCTTTTCTTGTGTTCACAGTTAATTTTTAATACGTTTTTATTAGTTTCACATGTGGGTTTTTTCGTTTGTTTGTTTCTATGTATGTATGTAACTCTGAATAAAAGATAAAATTCACGTTCTTTGCAAATATAAAAGTAATATATTTAATACTAGTATTAATACTAAAGGCTAAACTATATTACAGGCTGATGTATTATAAGTTTCAGTTATTTGTATGTATGTACTGAAAAAAAGATAAATTTCACGTTCTTTACAAATAAAAAAGTCATATATTTAATACTATTCTTAATATTAAAGGCTAAACAGTATTACATGTTGGTGTAATATAAGTGCATGTAAACTAAGCGGATATTCAATAGTTTTAAAAATCTTTTCTTTTTAGTTTGATTAACTCTAAAAGCGTATTTTTTAGTTTTTTTAAACTATACTTAGGATTATTAATATTATGATGCGCAGTATAATTCAAGGTGCATGTACTACTGCTCTTTCATGAGACATATTCTACAAATTCAAAATTTCTTTAAAAATTAAAAAAAAATGAAACATAACAAAAAATAAAACAAATAAAAAAAAAAGATACATACAAATTTAAAAAGATACAATGAAATTTCTCAGAAAAGCAATTTCAGCAACAAAACTTCCAAAAAATACTGAGAGCTACTTTATTTAATATCGTGTTTAATTGCTGTAATTTTCATAAAACACTAAAATATGCTCTATTTTTAATTCTTCAGAATGAAAATAATAAAGCAATGTTGCAAATAAATTCATTAAAACCTTTTACTGTATGAATTTAAATATAAATATGTCATGCCCTTGCTAGTTTTATTTATTTATCCTGGAATTTCCAAACAAAATGAGTATTCCATTTAAATACAGCGCTTTCTATTTAAAGATAAAAATTTATTAATGATTTAAAGAGACTCTACTTGATATTTAAAAACTATCAAAATAATTCAAAAAGTAACATTGGTAGTCATATAATAAGTCATTAAATTTTTATAAATTAAGAAACATTATTATTGTCGAAAGTTAAAAACCATGAAATGAGATCAGTGCGAAATGTGTTTTCCTATCGAATATTTTTTGTGGACATTGCTCACCATTTTAATTTAAAAGACACCATAATGAACAAACTCTAATTTTATTTTTGTTAAATAAACTTTGAAAAAGTGCCTGAAATTCATTACCAGCGCAAAATGAAAAATAAGAAGCACACATTTTGAAGAATTACTTTTCGAAAGCTAATTAGGAAAATTTCAATTAACATGCATTGTTAAAAGTACATAAAACGTTTTTTATCCTCTAACGATTGTTTTGCATTTTATGTTTTAGTTTACGAGGTGCGTTTAAAAATGTGACGAATGTGAATCAATAAAGACTTTCTTTTAACATAGTTAAAAAAAAAATATTTCTCTTATTAGAAGAGGCTTGCATTTACTTGTTCAAGACACATATCAAAACATTCAACGAGAAAAGGATTTTTTTTAAATGTATAATATTATGCTATTGTGAAATATCAATGTTATTTTCTATGAGCACTTTTGATACATATTTCCGTATTTTAAATAAGGCATTGGTTTTTTTTTATAAATTATATATTATTGTTATTATTTTAAAGAGTTTAAAGTTTAAACTAAATTCTACAAATTATTGAAAAAAAATTTGACTGCCAAAAGTATCACGTCTATTATGAAACATTTGTTATCTACGACTGAAAATAAAGAAAAAAAAAACTGATAGCGCTCCTGACCTAAGCTTTGACCGTGCGTCTACCACAACTTTTTACTTCTTTCAAGGCTTCCTTTTTTGATCTTATAAAACTTAGAAATCGATGACTTTTGTGAAAGAAATAACTCTCGGAGTTCAATGTTGAAAAAACAGATAAAGCCAAAATTGACCTATGCATTTTTAAAATAAAGATTACATACTCTGGTGTAGAGAAAATTACAACGTTAAGGTGGCATAAATAAGCAGGGATACTGCAGGCACGTGTTTCGGGGTTACAAGGAGCGCCTTTTTCAATGCGAAAAATTGGGAGCTTGTGGATGCACATACATCCGACAAACTTCACTTTGCATACTCTGAGTTCATTTTGACGATATGAACAAATATATTTTTTTATTGAGTACATAATACTTCACAGTTAATTCTCTGAAAGTTAATTATTAGATAATAAAAGTATTTTTTTCAGTAAATTAGTTTAAGTGAAGAAGTAACGTAAGTACTGTTTGACCACTGATGCTGTGGAATTGCCAAATTTCCAGATAAGATGAGTCTATCTGCATGAGGGGGGGGGGGGTGGAGTAAAAATTGTTCGTTCATTTTAGTATGACTCTACTTAATTTAGAGGCCAACCCGTATCTGCAGAATCTGACATTGCTAAAAACTAATAGACGGGTCCATTTCCGACTGTAAACTGGATGTTAGTCTTTTCTACGTCAGTCGTGGTCGGACAGTACGTTGGCTACTAATCATTTTCAAACCTAGTTAATTCCCCGAGACAAGGTCTAATGAAACCGTGAAGAGATGGCACTTGTGAATCAAATGAGAAAACGAATCCATTCCTTAAAATAGGTTGAGAAGGAAGAAAGAGACGTGTGCTATGTTTGCGAATTTAGCGACATTTTGACAATGTGACATTCTTTATAAAACATTAAATAATCCTTTTACGACATGAGGCTGAAAAGGAGGCAACATTTCTATCAAACCATTCTAAATTTATCGTCAGCAACATTTGTTTTACTTCATTGTAATTCATTGTAAATATCTTGAGCGAGAAACTTTAATTTTTAATTTATCGTTTGCTGGTTGAAATTTGTTGATGCTTATTATTATTGTGAAGAATAACGTACAAAATTTTTTTAGGTGACAAACACTTAACAGTTTTAGAATCAATTGACTTTTTAAAAAGAAAATGCTCCGAATAAATTTTTGCTGTATGACTACTTAATATCGTAATGCTATTTGCTGCAGTGACTGCTTTTGGTTGGCGGAAAAGTAAAAATGACAAGTTTTACATTCTTTATTACAGCCCTAATCTCGCCAATTGTTAATTAAAATGAGCAATCGTAAGCGTTGAGGTCTTTGACCAATGACTGTTCGAAGAGGTAAAATCATGGCCCACCCACTTTCTTAGAGTATGACCTGCCCAATAAGACATCTGATTCGACATCACAAAATTAAAAATATATTTTACCTCTATGTCTAATTTCTTTAATTTGGTGAAGTATTTAAGCTACGCTAGAACCAATAACACATTTGCAAATCCGTTCTTCAGTTTTCCTCAACTTATTACCCCTTCATAAAAATGAACAATGGGGGAGTTTCCGAAGTTTCAAAAGTATTTTTTCTGAAAGAACATGCTTCAAAACATAGGAATTGACCTTTTTTTTTTATTATTTTTTGACACATTATATATTTTTTATGAATTGTTTTAACCGGTGAGCAGATGCTATTCCGAAAAAAAAAACATCTGCGCATGACGTCAGTGGTGCACGTTATTGCGAAATCTAATTGGTTGTAGTGAGATGACGAAGGTCGTGACGTCACCGATTCCTGCGATTGGACAACTCAAGTCAAGCAAAATGGTGTTATTGTTGGAAAGAGAGCTATTACGTCACAAAAACCACGCCCCGTTTTCATGGTAGGGCATTTAAAAAAATTAATAAAAAATAAACTGTTGGGAAAATTAAAGTATTTTCCGGGCCCATGTTATGTTTTAATATCATTCTATCAATTTCAGTAACAAAAAGTAGTACTTTTGACTGAAGGAAACTCCCCCATTCTAAAAAAGGAGGAGTCAAGTGCCATCTCTTCAAAGCTAGACTTTAACCAATCTTGCATGTGGCATCACTATTTGCGAAATGGCATTGCCACGCGCCTTTTGACGGTCAGTTCCCCCACAAGATGGAGGCACCTGGGCTCTATTCAATGCGAAACTGCACTTGGAATTTAATTTCGTCTAAAGCTACTCCACACCGAACAAGTGCTCGAGGTTTCTTTTATACGCCGCATAATCATTCGACATGGACGCTGTCGATTTTTTGCATCTTGAAAATCTGCGGATTGGAACCAGGTTTGAGTCTGCGCATTTGGGCGCGAGAGACCAGCTCTTAACCATTGTACACTACACCACTCAATCGACATGTTCGTATGAAGCGTCCACAATTAAAGGTACAACGCGATAATTTTAATCACATAATAGCTTACTTGCTAAACCTATTTAATTTTCACTGTGAAGCTCTTAATCCATCAACTACTGGAACATAGATCGTTATAAAAAGTTTTCTATTTTTCTTAATTTGAAATATGAGAGAAATTCCCTTTCATTGAAATAAAGCAAATACCGTCAAAAAGAAACGCCATTAAATTGGGGAAAGTCTCCATTATTCGAAATAAAGGTGTTTAAAAGGAAAACGAACAACAGATTGCGAGTTCCGGAAGTTAATTAGAAATGGCTGAAAGATGTCTTTTTTATTTGCGTAACGTTACATTTCCTTTTTTCGTTTCTTATGATTCGAACGTTTCAAGAAGCTCAAAGTCTTTTTTCTCATTAAAATGAATCGCATGGCATTCTTCAAAGTTTCAGATCTTTTAAAGCGATATTTTTTTTCTGCATTTACTCAAGCAGTTTTATAATATAAATACTTTTGCGTTCTCGAGTACTCGTATTAACAAGCGAATTTTAAATAAGACTAATTTTGAATATTGTTAAAAAAAATGAGTTTTAGATAATTCACATACGTTTTTAACAATGAGTTAGTCGTTTTTAGTTCAAAAATAGTATTATTCTAACTTAAATTTAGCATAGCACTTATAATCCGTTACTTATTTCACTAAAATATAATACTCTTCTGCATATGTAACAAAAAATATGTTTATACTTTTAAAACGAACTTTTTATTGAACCAAAAAAAAATCGTCTTGGAAACTGAAACCTTCTGCAAAAGATAAACTGTTGTTTTTACTGGCAGCCGAGGTTCAAATTTAAAACTGTAGAATGAACAGCAATAAACCGTAAAATTGCTAACTTTGCAGTAATATACTCGAACCTCGACTACCAGTATTATGCTGTAAAAACAACAGTTTATTTTTTTCGGTGTATTATTACCCCTTAATGCCTAGCGTCCCTTTTTAGGGACGGTCCAAAAAAGGGTCTGAATTTCTCCAAATTAAACATTTCAACCAAAAAATAGTGTTCAATGAGTACCTTGGTACTGTTTCTATTCGTTATTAACAAATTGTAGCACATAGCTATTGTAAAGGGTATTCTGTAGCAGTTTTAATATGATCTTGATCAAAAATCACATCGTTCGAAATCTCAAGAAAAACAGCTTTCGAAGTTATTCCCAGCTTCCCAGTTTATGTTAATTGATGATTTTATTTCTTCTTATGAAATGTCTTGTTAAATATTATAACGTAGGCAGAAAAACATTTTAGTAAGAGTAGTATGTACTCTCTGGGGTCTATCGTAACTTTTAAGGGACGATTTTTCTTTCCTTAATAGAAAAATTATTTTTTACATAATATTTTTTATGTGTTACATGTTTTAGGTTTCTTTACAGGGACGTAGCTGCAATACTTTTGTCACTTCGTGAATTTATGTGTCTAGCTTCTAGAAAAATGTTTAAATTGTTAAAGGAGTCACGCTGTAACACATGCTTAATGTAGTTTTAGAGGACAGTAGATGCAGTGCTTTGGTCACTTTGTAAGTTTATGTGTTTAGTGTTTAGAAAATTATTCAAACACTGAAAAAAAAATACGAACTATTATAATACTGGCAGCCGAGGTTCCAATTTAAAACTTAAAAATACCCAGTAATAAGGTGTTAAATTAGCAATTAGTTAAATTATAATTTATAATTTTCTTACTGTAAAAATAGAAATTTTAGTTTATTGTCGTAAAATTTATTACATTATACTGTAAAAATAACAGTATAATGCTGGCAGCAGAGGTTCCAAATTAAAACTGTAAAATGCATGGTAATAAACTGTAAAATTGGCAATTTTGCAGTTTAGTACTGTAAAATTAGCAATTTTTACTGTTTATTACTATAAAAGTATTATACTTTAAAAACAACATTTTTTTACAGTTAAGTGTTAAAGGAGTACACTGTAACACACGTTTCATATGGTTTTAGAAGGACGTAGCTGCAATATAGTGGTTGCACTTTGTAAATGTATACGTTTAGCATTTAGAAAGTATTTTTAAATTGTTAGAAAGATATATTTGTAATAATTTTCAAGCTTAAGTGACGGGAAAAAAAATGTACTGATTTATAAAAATTGACAATGTTAAACGGTAGAGTAGGCCTATTAAATTTTGCACAAGTTATTGTTCATATGTAGAAGAATAAGCAAACGCGTTCAGAATAATAACTAGCAGAAAATGTTCCAGACTACCTCCTAAACAAGTAATTTTGCTTATAAAACAGTTTTCTACTCGTGTTTAATAAAATAAATATTCTTTTATTTAGTCACTTTCAAGATATATTTCAAATCATTTTTCAATATGAAGTGATAAGCCTTTAACACAAAAGAAGCTTAACAAGCGAAGTACAAATAATTTATAATTAGTTCCTAGACAGTTTCTTAATCTCGATATTGAAAATGATTAGAATTTGGAAGCAATGATTTCACCCTCATATCAAAAGTAATGATCTGTTTATTGAGTAAGATATTCCTGCATTCATTTGTTGTCGATGTTATCAGTTAATATATAGCCATTAAGGTTTCAGAGTTCTTACCGTAACAGCTTCATTAATGAGTTTTCGAACTGCGTAATTCAACGGTAGTAATGGGAATAAACGTTATCACGAAAAGGGGATATATTTTGTGGCGCTCAAATTATAGATTTTATTCCTTCGTAAATAAATTGCTACTGTAATTTTGTTTATTGTATTTCTTTATATTTAATTTTTTTATGTTATAATACCCGGGAAG
Organism: Uloborus plumipes; assembly: GCA_038373865.1. Taxonomy (NCBI): domain Eukaryota; kingdom Metazoa; phylum Arthropoda; class Arachnida; order Araneae; family Uloboridae; genus Uloborus; species Uloborus plumipes. Next base: position 75,099 of record JAXGGA010004175.1, on the reverse strand, counting down.
CAGGTTATAAATTCTACTAAATAATAATACACGATTTTTCTGCTTTGAAAATGTTTCAGTTTATTCCAGATTTGTACTGCAAAACATTAAAGCAGCATATTAATAATGAAGTTTACAAATATCTTTGTGCTATTGATGTAGAGAAAATTACAACGTTAAGGAGGCACAAATAAGCAGGAATACTGCAGGCACATGTTTCAGCGTTACAAGGAACGCCTTTTTCAATGCAAAAAAAAAAGAGCTTATGGATGCATAGATGGCTATGCATCCATAAGCTCAAAATTTCAAATAAGGCACAGGGAGGCACAAATAAGCTCCCTGCTTGGTTGTGCCTCCTTAACGTTGTAATTTTCTCTACATATTAATGATGTTTTAATGCAAAAATGTGAAAGTCCTGTGACCTCATAACTTGCAGCAACAACTTATTACGATGAAGGCTGTCTTTCAACAAGTTTTAATTTCGCTCATTTTTTTCTTTTTTTTCCGTGAAGTATGTTATGAAATAATCCTTTTTTGATAATGTTCATATAAATGGGAATATTTTTCTCACTGAATTTTTTATTTATTCCCAAACTAATATTGTTGCGGTGGTTTTGAAAAGGTAAAAAGAATGAATGAAATTAAGTACGTAATGCGTTGTGAAAACATGTTAAGGGTGATGCATGAGTAAGACCAATTAATGAAAGCAAGTTTTTTGACTTACCGCACTAGTTTATTCACATATCACACAAATTGAAATTAAATGAAGAAACAGAATGAGTTACAGTTGGTCCCCAGTATGATGCAGTTGTATCTATATCAGTTCATCAGTTCATAATTACTAATTTTTCCTTAGAGTTCCTCGTGGCCAAGATTAGGCCTATCGGATATTAATAAACTGAAGTCCTAATTTATGAATCCAGATACATCCAGGATTCATTCTGGAGCACAAAAGAAGAATATGGTCTTGAATAAATAGTAGATTACATTTACGATGTGGTTGAAATTATTTTATATTTCTATCGCAGAAGTTTTCTCTTTCGTCTCTTCCAAACACATCTTAAATTTTCGAGGGGAGAGAGCGCGCGCACAACACCTTCCATCTTAGCACCCACAGCAAAAAACGGGGGAGAAAAAAAGATGACTTGCAATATTCTTTCTGGAGAGAGACAGTCCTGTATTCCCATTGGCTCTTATCCCCAGACAAGAGCCAGTCTCGAACTCAGATGGTAGTTGACAAGACATACAGATTGTAACATCTCCAACGCCAAAGTCGCCAGATTGGCGAGTTGGCATCAACGACGAGGAGTGTGGCGGCCCGCCTGAATAGAGAGAGGAGAACTGCGATCGACATGATCGAGGAACGTAAACTTTGGATTTGTGTAAATGTCTACGCTCGGGTTTTTGTTTTTGTTTATTAGTGTTCCTTTTGTTTGTGCGTCCATGTGTGTGTGTGCAATAAATGTTTGTGTTCAAAAGTCCTTCCTGGCTGAACTCAATTGATGACGACGTTACAGACGAAAGAGAAATGGAGGTTCCACCGAGATCCAGTGGGCAAAGAAATCCAAGGTAGGTGTTCTCCACCAAACCTAACGTACAGGCCATTACTATAATGAGTTGTGTTCATAAAATTTTGTATTGTATTTGTTCGGGATATCATTTCCCTGTAATGAGAAACACATCAGTGCAAGAGTCATTGTAAACACACCAGTGTTTTGTTTTTAAAAGTGATAGAGAACACATCAGTGTTACATTTGTTTGAGAAATCCTTTCTCTGAAAAAAACAGCACATCAGTGCGAGAGTTATTGTAAACACACCAGTGTTTTGTTTTTAAAGTGATAGTAAACACATCAGTTTTGTTTGAGAAATCCTTTCTCTGAAAAAAACAGCACATCAGTGCAAGAATAATTGTAAACACACTAGTGTTTTGTTTTAATAGTGGATAGCGAACACATCAGTGTTACATTTGTTTGAGAAATCCTTTCTCTGAAACAAAAAAAAAAAAAAAAAAAAAAACAGCACATCAGTGCAAAAGTAGTTGCAACACACCAGTGTTTTATGAAAGTGATTGCCAATAAATCTGTGTGTCGGTTTTGCGTTCAGCCTTTCCTATAATATTAGTTATCTGTTACTAGTAACAAGCACGCCAGTGCAAAAGTGATTGTTAATACACCAGTGTTTTATAAAATTGGAATAACCTTTTTCCAAAAAAATATATATATCTATATATAAATTAAGAGCACACCAGTGCTATTCTAAGAGAAAAAAAAATTGAGACATTCGTTTCATTCTTCATTTGAATGAGTATTTTAACGTTATAGAATATTTGCTTCAAAGTGCATTTGGCCTTGAGTATATGGGAATGTAGAGCCGCTGTGTAGAGGCCTTTTTAGGGGCCTTATGTGAAACGAACGCGATAGAAAGCAGATTGCTTTCGCTGAGTGTTCTTGGTGACGTCACCGTGTCTGCCTGCAAAGCGAATGGTTTGGTTTTGTTTTGGTGTTCGTCCAAGATTAAAACGGTTTGATACTTTCGGGAATTTTATTTTTTCTTTCTCATGAAAGATTTTTATTTTCATTTGGTGAATTTATATCTTTGATTTACATTTGTCTGCATCAATCGCATTTATTACGTTTCTTAATGTGTTAATAAGGAAAAATTTATGACTTGCGCTGATAGTTGGGTTTTTTCGCAACTCATGTCATTGATTCAATTCAATTCAATTCAATTTCAATTTATTTCAATCAAGGCAGTACAAACCATAAGCAAAAAATAGACATAACATAAGACGAATACAACAATAAATAAAACACTAATACAGAAAAAAAAGAACAAAATTAAAAAAACAAACGTCAAGTATATACATCATAAACCAAAAAGCCCTGATTAAGTAAAGGGAGTAAAGGCTGTAAAAAAAACAGCCTGACGAGCTCCCATCACTCAAAAGGGACAACATTTCGGGCAAATTAATGAATAGGGAAATAAAGTACTCTTCTAAATTCATAAGAACATATATACAGAAAGTAAAAACAATAGAGAAAGAAATATACAGATATATATAAAAAAAAACAATATAAACAAAGAAAAGAAAAACTTAAATTCAGAGCTAACGCAAGACATTGAGGATAAGTTAGTGTTCACAAATTAGTTTAAGTGTAAGTTTAAGTGGAGCTAAGTATAATGTTTTTTAACCGTTTTTTAAATAAATTTCTACTGTTTATGCATTTTAGGCTGTTTGGTAGAGAATTCCAGAATCTCGGTCCATAGGAATTAATGCCATTGAATAATAAATTTGTTTTTGCAAAAATTGGTAAAAGATCATCACGATGCTTAGTATGGTAATTATGAACCATTTCTCGCATTTCCACTATTTCCAAATTAAACCCATTATGGACTGAATCATACATAAAAAGACCAACATTATAATTATAAATTTGTTCAGCGTTCATTAAAAAACTTCTATTTATGTTACCAAATCTATTAGTCCTATTAACAATTCTTTGAAATCTATTTATTAAAACATTAATTCTGTTTAAATTATTTTTAGTTGTTTGACCCCAGGTAAGTATACCATAATTAATAACTGAGTAGATCATAGAAAAGTATAGGATGAACAAAACATTTACAGGAACTAAATTTGACACAAAGTTCATTAAACCTAAACTACGAGAAATCTTTTTTGAAACAAAATCAATGTGATTATCCCAGCGTAAATTATTTTGCAAATTAATCCCCAAAAAATTAATATTCTCTACATGTTGATAAGTTTTTCCAATCAACCTTAGTTCAAAATTGTCAATTTTCTTATTTTTCCAATGAAAGATAGTGAAATTAGTTTTGTCGTAGTTAACATACAATTTATTGGCATTAAACCATAACATAACTTTCTCTAATAAAACCTGACTTTTAGTTTTCAAGGAAACTACATCCTTTTCACCAACAAAAACAGATGTGTCATCAGCATAAGACAAAATTAAAGAATCTTTAGATAATAAGAAGATGTCATTTAAAAAGATAATGAATAACAGTGGACCCAATATTGAACCCTGAGGAACACCATACTTAACTGACAGCATTCTTGAGCATGAATTTCCTATGGAAACATATTGTTTTCTATTACTTAAATAACTACAAAGCAGATCAAAAGGTCCACCTCTTATACCATAAAATTTTAATTTGTGTAGTAATATATTATGGTCAATAACATCAAAAGCCTTAGTAAGATCAAGAAAAAAACCAAGTACAATATTTCTTTTGACATCAATTTCTTTCTGAATGTAATCAATTGCTCGAATTATAGCTACTTCAGTTGATTTATTTTTAGTAAAACCATATTGGTTATTTAAAAGTAAATTATTAGTGCAAAAATAGTTCCAAATCCTAGAATAAATTAACTTCTCAAGAATTTTAGCAAAGATGCAAGCAATAGAAATAGGTCTATAATTTTTAACATCATTGGGGTTACCTTTTTTTTTGAAAACAGGAATAACCTTACAGACTTTCAAATTATTCGGTATTATAAACTCAGAAAAAACACAATTAAATAACATTGTAAGTACAGGCGAAATTTCATTTTTAATATATTTTATTACTCTAGGGTGTATTCCATCATGCCCAGCTCCCTTAGAAATATTCAAATTATCAATTATCGTAGTAAGCTCAGCAGATGAAATTTCACCTAAATAAAAAGAATAAGGAACAGATCCAAATTTCTCTAAATACCCATAGAATGAGTTTTCATTAGAAGCACTGATATCATTGGTATTGATTAAATTATCAGTTATATTCAAAAAGTAATTATTTAAAATTAATATTGCTTAAAATTAATAGGGTTGTTGAGTGTACGGCTAATAAATTGATCATGGCCTATTTAGGCAAAGCAAGAAAGCAAGATTTGATCCAAGTGGCAAGCGAATTGGGGTTGACTGCTTCGGAAAATTTAAGACTTATAGATTTAAAAAAATTAATAGAGGGTAGTGAGAATTATGAGGAAGAATTTGTTAGTAATTTGCTAGATGTTATTATGGGTGACAGAATAGAGAGGGAAAGTGCAGAAAAGCAACGAAAGGCAGAAGAACGTCAGAGAACACGGGAAGAAAAAGAGAGGGAACTTCAGATTGCAAAAGAAGCAGAGGTTCGGGAACTCCAGTTAGCGGAAGAGGCAAAACAGGCCAAAGAACGGGAATTTCAAATACAAATGCAAAATAAAGAAATCGAGCGACAGCAATTAGAATTAGAATGTCTTAAGGCAAAGCAAAATGTTGAACAGGATAGGCCAAAGGTTGAAATAGGATTTAACCAGAATTTTCAGAAATTTATGCCAAAGTTCAACTTGAAAACTGATGACATTTGTTTATTTTTGGAACTTTTTGAGCGACAAGCAAAAGTTCAACAATTATCAAAGGAACAGTGGGTATCCTATCTAATAGGCGTCCTGCCAGTAGAGATTAGTAACTTAATTGCAAGGGAGCCTGAGGAGCAGGCTAGAGACTATAGTCACATTAAAAGTTTATTGCTAAAACGATTCAAATTAAGCGCAGAAAAATTTCGCCAGCTTCTAGTAAAATCACAGAAAAATACAGAATCCACATGGTACGATTTTTTTATGAACTAAATACCTATTTGCAAGGTTGGCTCGATGGATAAAGATCGAAACTTTCGAACAGCTCAAAAATTTAATGCTAGTAGATCAAATTAAAAGACGTGTGTCGATTGAGTTTAAGGAACATATGTTAGATGAATGGGGGTCGATAACTTCATCAAAAGAGTTAGTAGAGAAGATAGAGGAGTTTGAGGATGCGAAAAAAACCATAGGTGGGAAAAATAAAGTGGGAGATGCAAAAGGTAAACCTGTGGGTAAGCAAGTTGGAAATTCATATTATGCCAATCAGCATTTTAGAGGTAATAAAGCTGCGCTAAATTCATACCAAAAGAAAGAAAATGGAGAACGTAGTTTCGAAAAAAAGCCCGAAATTAATTTTGAGAAGAAAAAAAGATTGCAATGCTACGAATGCGGCTCATATAATCATTTGCGGCCCCAGTGTCCTAATATTCTGTCTAAATTTAAAGAGCCAAAATCAGAAATAAATCGAATAGGGGGAAATTCAGAAAATAGTTTGTTAGATCCCTATATCATTAGTGGGACAATTAATGGTTTTAAATTACCTATTCTCCGTGATACAGGTGCAACTGTAGATGTTATTTCCCAGAAATATGTAGATCAAAGCAGAATGAAGGGTGAGCATGTGTGGATTAAACATTTACTTGATGAGCACATGACCTGCTTACCTGTGGCCGAAATTGATGTTAAATGTGATTTGGGTGTGGTAAAAACTAAAGCTGCTGTTATTGGTGCCCACTTGGACCAAGGGAGATATATTTTAGGGAATCAGACTGCCGAACTTCTTAGAGAAGTTAGGGAGAATCCTCCTTTACAGGTAGAACATGTTAATGTTGTTGTAACGCGATCCTTTGCACGACATCAACAGGAAACCACGGATTTGAACACGGTAAGTTCAGAACCAGAGGTAACCGAGTTGGAGGTAGAGGGAGGATTCGAGGAAAATTCCAAGGTGGAGGAAATATTATCGCCTAGTAATATTGAGGATACAATAAGTCATGTTATTCAAATGGATTCTAGTACGTTTGTTAACGAACAGAAAAAAAGTAAAGAGCTTGCGCCATTATTACAATTAGTAAAAGATGGGAATGAGACCAATTACGGGATTGTTAATGGAGTTTTAGTCAAGAGAAAAAGTAATAAATTGGGGGAAGTAGAGAATTTGATTGTTGTTCCGGAAACTGTCCGGGAACAAATAAAAGCTATGTGTCATGAAGGGACCTCAGGTCATCTGGGAGTTCTGAAAACGAAAGATAGATTGGTGAGGCAATTTTTTTGGCCAAATTGCTATAAAGAAGTAGAAGCTTATGTCAGAAGTTGCGACGCGTGTCAACGTGTGGGAAAGGCGAATGATCAGAAAAAAGCCCCATTAGCTACTGTCCCAATCATATCAGAATTATTTGCCAAAATAAATGTTGATGCTTGTGGGCCTTTGCCAATGTCCACTGAAGGCAATAAATACTTAATTACGGTAATGTGCTTGGCTTCAAAGTACCCAGACGCTCTCCCAGTGCCAGATATAACTTCGAAGTCAGTTGTAGACGCACTTCTACAAGTTTTTAGTCGAATGGGTTTTCCCAGGGAAATACAAACTGATCAAGGGAAATCGTTTATGAGTGTCTTAACTGTGGAGTTTCTGCAGAAGTTTGGAATAAAAATAGTCAGGAGCTCAGTATATCATCCACAAAGTAACCCGATAGAACGCTTCCACCGTTCCTTGAAACGGATTTTGAGAGTCTTATGTATTGAAGCTGCCCCAAATTGGGAAATTCAACTACCTGCTGCACTTTTTGCTTTAAGGACAGTTACCCATGAGAGCACAGGCTTTAGCCCCGCAGAATTGGTACACGGCCAAAATTTGAGAACTCCAACCGTACTATTGTACGAGAAATGGTTGGAACCCCCAGAAAAAAACAATACGGTTGTCGAATACATCTTTGATTTGATAAATAGGCTACGACAAAGTAGAGAATTGGCTGCGGAGTCGATGGAAGATAAGAGAAACAAAAGAAAAAAATGGTACGACAAAAATGCCATTAAAAGAGAATTTCAGGAGGGAGATACGGTATTAGTCTTAGAAGTAAATCAGCCCCATAAATTAGCTCCGAAATGGAAAGGACCCGGTAAAATCGAGAAAAAGTTATCAGAAACTAATTACGTGGTCAGCTTTCAAGAGAATCAGGCGGGAAATAAAGTATATCACATTAATATGCTAAAACCATATTACAAGAGAGTTGAACTTATAAATATGGTAGATTTCGTGGAAGGGGAATTATCTGAACCATCAGAAATTGAGGAGGATTTTCCTTACATGGTAACTGACCCCAATGTATTTGATTTTAATGAAGTCATTGAGCAAAATTGCCTGAGAGAAAGACTGAATGATGATCAAATTCTAGAATTGAGGAATTTGTTGGTTAAGTTTTCTGTAATATTTTCCAATATTCCAGGGAAAACTGATTTGGTCCAACACGATATTGAGCTAATTAGTGACAAGCCCGTACAAAGTAAACCATATAGGATGACAAATCGGCAGAGCGAAATCTTAAAGGTAGAGATCGAGAAAATGTTAAAATACAAAATTATAGAGCCAGGTTCATCAGAATACACGTCACCTATGATCCTCGTTGAAACTCCTGGTAGGGATCCTAGACCATGCATAGACTACAGAAAGTTGAATGAAGTAACGCGTACCCAGTTTTATCCGATACCCAATATCGAACAACGGGTAGAAACAGTGGCTTCCGCCAGATTTATCTCTCTGATAGATTTAACTAAAGGGTATTGGCAAATACCGTTGAGTCAAAAGGCTCAGAAAATCGCTGCGTTTGTAACTAGTTTTGGAGTTTATAGACCTTTACGTATGCCTTTTGGACTTAAGAATGCTCCATTTTATTTTAGTAAATTGATGAGTGAAATCTTATCGGGGTGCGAGAAGTATGCCATGCCATATTTAGATGATATCGCAATTTTTTCTGAAACCTGGGAGGAGCATTTAAAACATTTGCACGATATATTGGAGAGGGTAAAAAAGGCCAAGTTGACAATCAAACCGTCAAAGTGTAAGTTTGCTCAGGACGAGGTACACTACCTAGGTCACATAGTAGGAAGAGGTAAACGTTCGCCGTCAGAACTTAAAATTAAAGATATCCAGACTTTTCCTGTTCCTAGTACGAAGACAGAAGTTAGAGCTTTCTTAGGTTTAGCTGGTTATTATCGACAATACATACCAATGTTTTCGGTTATAGCTGCTCCACTAACGGATCTATTAAAAGGGAAAAGTAAAAGGGGGAAAATTACTTGGGATGCGAAATGTAATGAATCATTTAACTTGCTTAAAGAAAAGCTTTCTAGTAAACCAGTCTTACATGCTCCAGATTTCTCCAAACCATTCATATTGCAGACAGACGCGTCAGATGTAGGGTATGGTGTTGTACTGGCACAGAAAAATGTAAAGGATGAGGAACATCCAATTTTGTATATCAGCAAGAAATTTAACCCTTGTGAAAAGAACTACTCAACAACTGAGAAAGAGTGTGCTGCAATTATCCACGGAGTAAAAAAATTGAAGGGTTACATCGATGGACAGACTGAATTAATTATCCAAACGGATCACAACCCATTGGTTTGGATAAAAACCAATGCTGGCAATAATGCCCGACTGTTACGATGGGCCTTGACCATGCAGTCTTACAACTACAAAGTGGAACATAAAAAGGGTAAAGACAATTCAAATGTGGACTGCCTGAGTCGAAATCCCTTATATGCGGGTTATACTTAAAACCTACCACCTAATGAGAAAACATTTCATTGTAATATTGGTTAATTTGAATGTTGTTCCTTGTTGCCTTATATTTTCTTTTATCTGTATATGTGTATTCTTGTATGTATTTATGACAATTAATGTTGCGTAAACATCGTTATGTTTGGCCTAATTTTGGGTGGAGAACACCGGTTTTGTTTGTATTAAAACTTTATTATGCAACAAACAGACTGTTTATCGTTCACCACCAACGAACATTTGTTTCCCCTGTGTCCGGGGAAAACAAATTCTGGGGTACGGAGGATTTTACTTCTGTAACATCTCCAACGCCAAAGTCGCCAGATTGGCGAGTTGGCATCAACGACGAAGAGGGTGGCGGCCCGCCTGAATAGAGAGAGGAGAACTGCGATCGCCATGATCCAGGAACGTAAACTTTGGATTTATGTCAATGTCTACGCTCGGTTTTTGTTTTTGTTTATTAGTGTTCCTTTTGTTTGTGCGTCCATGTGTGTGTGTGCAATAAATGTTTGTGTTCAAAAGTCCTTCCTGGCTGAACTCAATTGATGACGACGTTACAAGATGAAAACAGCGTCTCACCTCTTCAATACTAGTCTGCGATTGAGATTGTTCCGGCAGCAAAGGAAGAAGTGAAGTGACACAGCCGAGGGGAATGACTGCTGTTGAAGTGAAGACATCTGCTATTGCACTTGTTTGTTTATATGGGAGAAGTTGCACTGCTAGGGTTTGTTGCTGTGTGTTGGCATAGGATTAATGAGGAATGTGAAAATCTTATTTTCACAAATATAATACAATAAGTGCACTCCATGTTTAATTTGTTTCTCCCACCCTCGACATGACGAAGGATGCTATTTGGGTTTAAAACGTTAGGGGCAATATCTAAGCAAGTTTTGATGCCAAATATGTGTGGGCATGTATTTTCAAAATTTTCTTGGATGCAGAAAAGCATTATCTCGCTCCTTTGATTACTTGTCTTACCGAATGTAATTTAGGTAAACTTACCTAGGGTCAGAGCTATTCTTGGAAAGTGCTGTTTCTCCGAGCGCATTTCACATCTAGGGTCACATAATGGAATCTCGTATGCACGCTCCTGATCCATCAAAATGAGAAGCAATACAGAGACTAAATTTACTGGAAAAGAGACACGATATTAAATCTGTTTAAGGGCGAATTGGATGTGTTCTGTCATGTGTAAAGTATTTAGCAAAAGTTTTTTAGAATTTACTAAAAGTTATGTTTTGAATGAAAAGACCTTGAAATGAAGAATATTAAAGGAAGCTCAAAGAACTAAAAATAGTCACCCACTACTTCTTTTTTAGTTGCTTCCGATTATCAGAAATCCTTCCAAATTGATAATGATGAAACAATATTTTTATATGTCGCCATGTGTGATCCAACGACACAAATATGGGTCAAGTTGTTTCTACACGTTTCCAGAGTAACAAAAATAGTCATAGGCAAAAAAGCATAAAATTGCCTGACTAGCAAATGAATATTAAAGCATAGATTCGTTTTGAAATTATTTATTTCATTAAATACTGTTATTTTGAACTTGACTAAAGTATTTTGACTGATGCATGTCATTTTAAATTTTTAATTTCTCTTTTAATGATATTTTATGATTATGATTAGATTTCTTAGAGATTTAAGTTCGAAGCTACTCCGCGACTCAGTGTAAAGGATATGTTCAACAAGTAAACATACACAAAAAATTTTATTCAATGAACACATGAGCGATTTTTGTTTTAAACCAAAGCGTCATTAGGACTTATTCACGTTCTTTATCTATTTAGCGTTCATTTTGTATTTTTATACTTTCTACTTACTATTTTTTCTAATCGCTTTCTGAGATTTATTCTATTTACTTCAACTCTTGAGCAAATTATTTTTCTTCCTTTTATATTTTTCTTTACGTTTTTAGCTTTTAATGCATCTAAGAAAATATTTAAATCTTTTTTTTTTTTTTTTTTTTTTTAAGAACTATAAAGGCATTGCTCAGTCATTGTGTATGTTTATTCGCAGGTCTGAATAACCTAAAATGTGTTGTTTGGACTTTAAAAAAATAAATAAATAATAAAGGGTATAATTATCTACTTATATTAAAAACTGTGTATCTTTCTAACTATCTTTCTTTTTTTCTAACTATCTATCTATCTTTCTTTCTAACTATCCTATCTATGTCACGCTTCTTTCTCCTGAACGCCAATGAACTAAAAGTCGAACCAGGTACCGATAGATAGGTAATTTTTCAGGCTTCATTAGTTTTAACTTATATAATTATACGATTTTAATTAACGAAGATATCAATTAATAAGTAGTCAAGTTTAAAGCGATTAGGCCTAATAAATGATTAAATATGCAATCCATTGTTACAAAACGTGACTGCTATTAAACAGTAATAATAATGATAATGATAATTTTGAAGGAAGGCTTAAGTAAATCAAACATGAAACTCATTAACGGGCCCAAGTACGTAGTACTTTTATCGCTAGCTACTTGTAGTTCTCTGAAATATAAATTAGTTGAAAAGCCATCTACTTATGTTAAAAACTGAGTATCTATGTCTGCTTCTTTCCTTTGAGCGTGCTGAACTTACTGAAACTTTCCTCACCATCTTGAAATTGCGCAGTGCCCGTATAACAGCTCAATAATTCGAATTATTTTTTGATGTAGGAAAAAAGAAAAGGCGCCTCTTAGCAAGTCGCCTTGGCGGGGAGTAGTTTCTTGAAATTTTCCTCACTACTTTCAAGGCACGAAGTGCCCGTGCAACGCCGGGCCACGTACGTGGTATGTCTTGAAATCTAATGAACATTAAATTATATCAAATAATATAACATCAGAATGAGGTAAGAGTTAGAGAGGGGTGATGTTATGCATCAACATGCCGCAGGAAGCTAATCTATCTGCACTGGCAACTAGTAAAAAACTTAAGAGTTAACAGATAATCTACCAAAAAATGTCTCTAAAAACTCAAATTTTATGACACAGGCAGTCGGACGAGATTTCGTGAAAGTGACAGGTCTCAAACAACAGGAGATTAAGTTTGACTTTGTACAAGATACGACCTTAATCGTTCGCAAGGCTTTAATGCTAAGAACAAAACCTGTTAAGTCCTGCGTTAATTAACAAACTTTGATTTAGTTCGGCTCACTTGTTTGCCAGCCAATATTGAAAGACGAAGTATTTAGAAAATCTTGCATGAAAAAGCAAATTTATGAAAAAAAAAAGCTCGAGATTTAAACATAACCAATTGTGAAGTGTAAATACAACGTTAAAGAAGCACAAATACACAGTTATACTGCAGACACGTGTTTCGGAGCTAAAAGGAGCCCCTTTTCCAATGCAATGAACTGTGAGCTTTAGGATGAAGAATCATCCGATAAAAGCCTTCTTCATCCTAATCGATAATCTTCATCCGAAAGCTCACACTTCATTGCATTGAAAAAGCGGTTGCTTGTAGCCCCGAAACACGAGTCTGCAGTACACCTGTATATTTGTTCTTCTTTAACGTTGTATTTACACTTCACATTTGCTGCACAAAGCTATTTATTTTCTTCATAACCAATTGTTTTACTTTGATCCTCATATCCAAAAATTTTCTTCGTAGTGTTCTGACGCTTTTGCGTGTGCACCTTTTGTAGTTTTGAGTAGGTTTACATAATTTTCAACTAGACACCAAGCAAGAGCGCTGCTGGAATCTACAATTTGGGGGATAAGGGTTTGGTTATAAGTCTTTGTGATATGGATCACATTTAAATCCCATTACAACTGCACCCATTCGTCGTTCCCATGAGAAACAGAGCTCAGAAAGCGAGCGAGAAGCCCGGGGAATGCAGCGTCTACAAAAAATGAGGAGCATGCAGTAGTTTTCACATCATTGAATGCAAATGATTTTAACCGCAAGAACTCTAACGGAAACTAAGGCACGTGGATAACTAACTGCTGGCGAGCCCGCTGACGAATAGGGAAAGCGGAGGTCAAGGACTTGGCTTTATGGGAAGGAATTCGGCGCGGTCTCCCAGGAAGTTTTTGTGTAGCTTGTGCATTCCGCCGGTACTCTGTCGTCCACATCGAAAAGCAATTGTTGGGCACTCTGGTTTGGAACCGCCAAGATGAAGCAAGGAGGTTGAGCAGCGAGCGCAGGGAAAACCTCCGGGACCCCGGACGGTGGTGGACGGACGGTGACGGTGACAGGAGCCCGCAGAAAATCTGCTGTCTCGTTGGTTTGTCCTTCTGCAGGGCCATGATGAGTGTGACCATGGAATAAAGACGTAGAGCCAGAGCCATCGTAGGAGCTCCTCCGGACCCCGGGCGGTGAGAGGGAACCTGGAAAAGGCTGTGGAAACCACCGTTCCTCCTGAGCAGTGATGACGACTAAGCGTGGACATAAAATACGAAGTAACTTTCAATTATATTTTAGTGTTCCATCCTTCCGCAATTTTGTTAATTCCCCGTACAAGGAACTTTACAGAGAATCCAAGAACCCCCTTCTTTGCTCACAAATTCCCATTTAGCCCGAGAGGAGGGTTAAACACCCTTCCAAACCAAACATGCGAGAAATATTTTGTGTAGGGAATTATATGTTAACCCTGGTCAGAATGGGGTGGCTTATTGCGGGTAATGCGAAGAAATCAAAGTATGGAAATTGTTTTTTGGTTGTAATCAAATTCTGAATATATAGTGATTTGAGTGTTCTTACATGAGAAACATGTCATCCTTTAATGGAGTGTTCTCCATACAAAGCCCAAACTGCTGAGATACCCAGGTTTTGTTTACCTAGCAATTATGCTCTCAACTAGTACTAATAGTCAAATGTTTTCAATGGGTGTATTGTCTCTATAACATGTTTCAATAAATTACTTGTTTATGTTTCCCCTAAGAAATCCATGTGTTTTTCTGAATGATGTGTTTTATTTTGTTTCTAAAATTTATCTTTTCCCTTTTATACCCCTGTCAACGTCGGTCGAAAAAGATATTTAATCTCACTTATCCACTGATGGGAATTGGGGATCGTCTTGTCTTTTCGGGACATTGCTACTAAAAGCACCTTGAAGCATGTGGGTGAGATACTAACTTAGTTTCATTTCAAACCTAAGCAAAGTCAGTGTTGCAAGAACATCCTCACTCAAAGACTGGACCCCTCTTCACAGCAAATTGTTTCATATTTTTAACCTTGGGTTTCTTCTGAGAGAGTAGGGGGGAACCGAGTGGTTACTTGCGGGACGCAATTGGTATACGACCGGCCGTGATTAGTAGGGGTTATGTGCGGGACGCGAGCATACTTCCCTCCACAGTCTTTTAATTGGTATAAACTCTCGTACTAGAAATAGCAATATGTATACCAGCGGTTCTAAGGGCCAGAAACCAGCGGTTCTAAGGGTGATTCTAATACCTTCAAAACTTAGGCTTTAAAAGAAAACAAAAAACCATAAAAAAATTAAGTAATAAACTCTCCTAGATATCTTTCTCACTATAAAATACTTACATTTGTTTAAATAATATCTTATTTTTAAACTTCAAGGGTAAAAGATTACTACTCACATTTGTTTAAATAATATCTTGTTTTTAAACTTCAAAGGCAAAACATCTTTTCTGATGTCTTCAAAGAGAACGCATGCTCTCTTTTACTCACCAGATGCCAAACATATTGAAATGTTTCTTAAAGATAAGGACGCAATTAACGCTAAATTGGTGAAACTTCCATTAAAGCGAAACTTTTTCGTAAAAGTAACGGCGATTTCATAAAAGTTGCTGCACGTTCTAGATCTTGTTATTTTATTGTTCGGCCATAATTTTGTAGAGTTGGTGCTTTAAACGATGTATTTTGTAGATAAAAAAAAATTCTAGACTTTCTTCTGTAACAACTGAAGAAATATTTTTGGTCCTAAGTTATTTAAATATGAGGTTAAACATAATCGACATTTCCAAAATAACACACGTGGATATTTGCTTTATTTTAGGTTTTTTTTTATGAAAAGAAATAGTAAATCACTGCAAATTACTAATTTTATTTTTAAAAGGCAGGTACCATAGGTATGAACTGGAAAGCATCAATTTATGTATATTATTTCAGTCTCTCGTTGTATTTACTTAATTACGAAATAAATAAGTAGAAAAGTGGTTTCTGATTTTATTCTTTACAATTTGATTTTAACTCAACTTGATTACGCAGAAAAATGGCTTTGAAGCTTGATAAATTAGTACATTTTAATTAAAAGGAACTTGATTTCGTCACAATTACATCACTTTAAATATATCTTTTTCATTATTCACTTACCAGAATTTAAAAAAAATCAATTTAAAAAGGCTATCAGAAGTGCATTCGAGCTACAAATGCTCTAAAAGCTTCAAACGAGCTCCACGCATACTATTACTCAAAATTACGCAATTCAAACGGGAATGAGTATTTTAAGATCCCAAACCAAATTAAACGAATAGCCATTAATCTGAAACTTTATCCAATATGCTTCCCGCAGTTTTCGTTAAATGTAATTTAGTTTAAACATTCATCTGTTTGTATGAATATATCCGCATTATCGAGTGGTCGAGGGCACTAACTGCATTTAAATTGAGTTTGTATGGTTCGCGCTCATTTAGATTGACCATTACAAGAAGCCAGAGCGAAATGAGATTGAGACTATTAAGTTCAGCCGGCGAAATCTATATTTAGAATAAATTGATAACGAAGTGTTGACTTATACTGTATGAAATATACTCGTTATTTCGATTTTCAAAATGTTTGTGTAGGTCGTTTATTTCGATAAGCAATTAAAGGGAACTAAATGTGTTCTAATAGTTTGGAGTTTTGGAAGTTGCTGTCACTTGCATCATTTCAAAAGTTCATTTAAATCGTCACAGACGACGTGAATGTGTCTGAGTTTGTGAAACTAATGAACATACCGTATCATCATTAGTTTATTCGGAATTTGAGTAACTGTAAGGTTTCAGTTTCAAAAATATATTAAACTACCATCCTCGCGAGTATAATTTTATAACATAAGGGGTTTATCGAATTGTAAGCTCTAATAACATTGAGTATAAGTTCTATGAGTAATCTTGCAAGCTCAGCTGAACAGTTTTATTTTAATCTTGTTGAAGGTTTTACTCTACATTTTGAATGTTTTACTTTATGCCCCACATAGTAAAGTATTCATTTTGTGGAACAAATTTGTTTTCTGTTATTTGATTCGCAATGTGTTTATGTGTTACCTAGGTACCTAGAGTAGAATGGATGCTACTCTAAAAAGCATATGGCTTATACAAGCTATACTATTGAAATCTGTTCGCGTCTGTCTGAAGTTTGAACTCCTCAAAAACAGCTGGGAGTACAGACTGGATCGAGATACCATTTCATTCTGTATTTTCTCTTCTGAACAAAACGACCAATATCGTAGTTGTACCATTTTAATTAACGGAGATATCAATTAAAAAAAAAAATCTCCCATTGTCATTCTTTCCGAACCAGGGAGTTAAGTAAAATTGCTATTGGGGGGGGGGGGGGGCATAAACTCTCTCGCATAAGTTTCGTGTTAGAACCATGCCAGAATCTCCTTTTCTTTCTGCCTCTCAATAGTTCGAATGACTTTTTGATGCAGGGAAAAAGTAAACGCGCAAGCGAGTATTTTCTTGCCGGCAAGTATTTTCTTTGAAACTTTCTTTACTACTTCAAAGGCTCGAAGCGCCCGTACAGCGCCGGGTCATGCAGCTAGTATATTTTAATAACAAACATTATGGAGGCATCAATTCTGCCCAATAAAAGGGTCTCTATAGCATCTATGTACTGTCGAAGTTGGACTTCACACCAAATTAAGGGACAATCAGAAAAGTGAAGCAGTGCAACCCAAATTAGAATACCCGCTGGCACAAGACAACAGTCAACAACAACAATAAGAGATATCAATTGCCAAACATATGCAAAGTCGGTGCGTATGAAGTGTACCAATGCTCAAATGTTTGCAATGTTACATGGTTACCTGCGGTAACTAAGGATGGACGTGAAACACATTTTGTTGCTATATATAAGTGATAAGATTGGTTTCTATTACTTTACTCACAATGAGTTTGCATTTTAGCTTCACTTTCCAAGGTAGACTATTTAAACCTGCGTCGAGGAAAATGAGAAAAAAAAAAAAAAAACTGATGACTTTAGATGTCACCAGCACTAGGAAAACAAGTAAGAAATGAATCCACGTTTATTTAAGTGTTCTTTCCTTTGTCATGAAACTAAATTTTAATACGAGAGCTTCAAAACTCTCACTAGAGGAACAAAAAATAGCTTGGAAGGAGTTTCAATTTAAGAATTCAAACTTCGTGAATCTTTTAATATTTAACAACGTTTACAATAAGCTTATAATAAAAGTTCTGTATTGTACATTTGTAATGATAAATTTACACATTTCTTGTACCTCTAGTGAAAGGAGTATAAATATTGAAATAAATATTTTGTTTGTTTTTCTGGACTGTACGCGGCAGGCATAAAATCATGTGACTTTTGAAATTAAAATAAATACTGCACAAACTCTATTAGCAAGAGCCGTAAAATATCGCAAAAGCACTTCATATAGCTCGAAAAAAGTACATATGATATTTAGAATCTTGTATTCCTTGAACAAAAAAAAATCTACAAATCAAAAATGCTGCTTCGCCATTTATTTTCGAGATTCAGTTCCCGTTTGAATGGCTTTTTCCTTCTCCAAGTGTTATTTATGCCCATCACCATTCCGGCTCGTTTCCCAGAAATGGGACTTTGACTTGAAAAGCCGTCCAAGATGCCGAAAAGAGGAAAAAGAAAAAATCAAAGAGAGCAGAAGTAGCTGGGGGCGCCCTTTGAAACTCCGATAACTGATCTTGAAGTTCGATTTCGGGGAAAAAAATGTTGCAATCTAGCTTTTCACCCAGCATAGTAAAGCGAAAATCAATTGTTTTGTTTCTTTGACATGTACCATTTTTTTTGTTTATTTATCTCGAGAGCGACGAGATATTATGTAGTGTTTCTTTAAAATATTCTAAATTATTTGCTTTCGTATTCGCATGCATGATTTTGAATTTCTTAAGGGTGCAACTTTTGAATTCAAAATTCTAGTTTTTGAAATGGGAAATGCATGCATCACGTATGTTTAGCACTTTATACTATGCAATATCAAAAGCATCATTTTAACATAACATATTAAGGGAGTTTGGGAAGTTAATACTTTCTGTGTTCTATAATCCTGTATGTAAGCCTTAAAAGATCATAATTTTTATTTATTAACAGTTTTTTTATTACAGTAGTATTACACTATTTTAAAAATATCATAAAAGAAATAAATTCAGCTAGATATCATAAACTTAAAATGTATAACAAGTAATTGGATAAACTTATTCGGGCTATTATTTTTAAATACATACAAAGGGTGCGAAATGAGGATTCGTCTAAATTTTAAAGCCTTCAGTTTTAAAGAATGGCGTTAAAACAGATTCATTTTCGCAAAATAAATAAATAAATAAATAACAAAAGAACGAATGAAAGTACGAATTATGAAAAAGAATGATAAGGTTTTTGCACGTGATAAGATTCTCGCACGCATCGTTACTGTCCATCTATCTTTTCACATTCTTCGCTTTATTTTTTTCACTCTAGAGCAGTTTCTTTTTTTTTGAAAATTTCTTTTTGTTTCGGTTTCTTAAAAAATGTATGATTGCTTAAACTGTACCCATGCTCTAGTTTTCTTTTAAAAATAAATATGTCTGTATTTTATTTTATGCCTTTTTGCCATAAAGAAAAAAAAAACTCAATTTTTTTCTTGCTCCGATTAAAAAATCAAAAAATACAAAAATAAATAAACAAAATAAAGCTACAAAACGTTAGGCAGTAACTAGTTTGGTAATTAAGGATATCTTGTTCAAGAATATTTAGTCGCAGTATCAGAAAAACTTTTGGTCACCTAAAAATAAACATAAAAAGGGATAACTACACTGTAAAATAATGTGTAACCTTATTCTATAAATCCGGTGGCATCAGTACGGCTTTCACTACTATGGAGTAATTTAATTGATGTATTTGGTGTAAAATAACTCATCATTTGAGGAAGGTTACACCTTGGTAGTGTAACTATAGCGTAAGTAGTGTAAATATTTCTGTGTAAGGTTACACCAGAATTTTTTGTCAAAAGAAAGAGGAAGAAAAAAGAGCTTTCATAGAGGGCTGGAAGATTACTTATAGTTATTTGTTTATTTAATTTTCTTAAAGTTATTTGTTTAATTTTCGCTTTTCGTAATTAATTAAAGCAAAGGAGCCATAATGCTTCATAATGTAAGATATCAACTTGCTTACGCGATATTTTTATGTACATTACTTACTTAAGAAACCTTTTGGTACTAAAAATGATAATTTTTGTGTTGTGGGTGTGATCTTTGTTTTTGATAAATTTTATTAAACATTTTAGAAAGTTGATGCCTTTATTATTATAAATAATGGATACACAAATGTATAAAATACAAATCAAGCAAAAGTTTAAAACTTTTAAGCTCCTGTGTAATATTTTTTCAACCAAACCTATACAAAAAAAATTATACTCATGCAAAAGGATTGAGCTGAGTTGAAAAACATCGTTGAAAAACATTTTTAACGAAAGTACTATTCCTTAAATTGATAAAATATTTGTTAAATAGATAGTTTTTAACATTTTTTATATCAACTTAAAACTTTAGGGATACAGTAAACTCTCGACTATCCGCGAGGGTCTTGGGAAATTAAATTTTGCTTTTTTCTTAACATTTCTTTCCAAAGAGTGTGGCGTACTTCATCCAATAATTTATATTACCTGAGTAAAAACTCTCTTTATAGATTTTATATGCTTGAGAACCTCAAATACAAATACAGTGAACTCTCACTTATGCGCCGGCCCAAGGGACCAACAGAAAAAGGCGCATAAGTGAGAGACGTATAAGTGAACGAGCCCATTTAAAGGAATAAAACACAACAGAGGTTGCAATAAGAGAATTAATAAGAATGTTTCTATAGATTAGGGACATATTACTACGGTTTGACAACTACTGTAACCTAACTACAATGATAAGGAGAAAACAAAAATTGTACCACACCTAATCACAAACTGATCCCTTTAAAAGGATCCAAAATGGATAATTGTCCCTCTCAGAACTCTTGTTCGTGTGAAAAAATGCCTTCAGTGAGCAATAAAAGCGAAAGATCAAAGAGGAAAGGGAAGAAACATGCTCATTTTTTAGCAAAATAAATTGAATTGCTTACATTTTACGAAAAATTCGGCGCATAAGTGAAATATTTATCTTTAGAGCGACGCATAAACGAATTAAATTAGCATTACTTTACTATGGAATGTGCCAGGACCACTGAAAATCGTCGTGTAACTGGAAAAGGCGCATAAATGAAGCGGTGTATAAGTGAGAGTTCACTGTATTTTTTTATGCTGGAGCTATCGTCATTGATTGTGTACATATCACGTTTTTAGTGTGATGAAATCATTTTTCAGCAAAAGACATTTTTAATCTTCTTTACCCCTTATTTTATGCCTTTTCCGGACTATCCGCGATGCCCGTGCCACCCAATTCTGCGGATAATCGGGAGTGTAATGCAGTAGAAACTTTGTTTAGTATTTCAACCAAAAATTACTAACTTCTAATCAAAAATGGGAGAACGTTCATTTCCAAACAGTTGAAGTTTGAAAATTGGAATTGTTTAACCGCATTTAAGTATCTGTTCGCAACCGAACATAAGATGCTACTTACTTCAAAAGACGATTAAAAATTACACTATCACACAAGTAGATTAAAACACATTTGTTCGTTAAGTTCTAACATAATCTTCGAAGCTTTTATAACAAAGGGTAACATTCCCTTTAATGATATGACTTAAGTCACTCAAGTAGGGGCTCCAAAATTCACAGCGGGAGCTTGTGATGTCCGAGACATCTCGCTATTCATGAATTATTAAATGAATTAATATGAACCGTAAATGGCTTAAGTTGTGAGTTAAATTTCTGCATCATTTGAATTATTAGGATACAGAATCTATAGGTCTTTTGGTAAGTTTGATGTTTTTTAACTTCCACACTGCAAAAAATGAACTGTTGTTTTAACTGGCAGTATAATACTGGCAGCAGAGGGGTCAATTAAAAACTGTAAAATGCACAGTAATAAACTCTGTGGCTTAGTTCTAAAAGGACCTAAGTCAAAAATGTTAGTTCGAGAAAAAGGCGATGAAAGATATTTGAGATTTTTTAGAATGCTATGACTTTCTTGTGTTAAGATTCCCATTATTATTTTTTTGGTATTTGTTTATTCTTAGTGTAAAGAAACATTATTTTATCATATGAAATTTTTTATATATTATTTATTATATAAATATATAATATATATAATAATTTATAGAATATATAATATATATATTATATAGACATTGGTCTTTGTAGTATTAGAGTTTTACTAAATTGGAAACTTTTGATGTAAATAGCACAGAATGTGAAAAAATTGACATTGGCCCTTTTAGAACCAAGCCACAGAACTGTAAAACTAGAAAGTTTCTTAGAGCAAAGCTAGCAATTTTACAGCTAATTCCCGTACAATTTATCTGTATTATATTGTAAAAACAACAGTATAATACTGGCCGCACACAGGTTGCAGTTTAAAACTGTAAAATGCACTGTTATAAACTGTAAAATTAGCAATTTTACAGTTCAGTACTGTAAAAGAAGCAGTTTTACAGTTTATTACTGTAAGATTAGCAATTTTACAGTTCAGTACTGTAAAAGAAGCAATTTTACAGTTTATTACTGTAAGATTAGCAATTTTACAGTTTATTACAATAAAATTAGCTATATCATACTGTAAAAACAGCATTCATTTTTTACGGTACATACACTACGTGCAAAACTCAATCGTTTAAAGATGTCATTCGTTTTCACCAAAGTATTTGAATCTTTAGAATTAAAATCAGTTTTAACCTTTTCGTCGAAGTATTTTGACAGTTTAAGGGCCGAATTCAAGTGAAACATGATTGCAATCGCTTCGAGGTGATTGCAAATTGCAATCGCTACTGGAAGTCGAATTGCATTAGAGTCACATCTCGTAGCGATTGTAACGTATCCAAATTTAGGAATTTGCGATTGCATTGGTGAGTTGCGATCGTCCGTGTTTCACTTGAATTCCTGCCTAAGTCTTTAGAAATATGCTACGTAATCACTGTTTGACAGCTGATAATTAAGAAAGTTTTGATTTTCTCCTAAAAAAGCAACTTAAATCCATTTCTACGCTCACACTATTGGTCAAAAAGTTATATTAAGAAACAAAAAAGATTTTCTTTGAAATTTTTTTTGCATGTATAATTGTTTTAAACTTGGAAGCAACTTATCTTTCATCTCTTCGATAAGTAGAGGTTTTCAAAGCTGCCACCAAATTTTTAGATATATGTTTTCCTTTTATTTTTGACAAGAGAACACTCTTTTATTTAATAATTCTACTCAGTCAATTAACTTTTTAAAAAGCATTCAATTCCAATATTTTAAAGCCTAATACTTTGAAAGTACAGTAAGAAACCGAAAACTGGAGTTGAGGCATTTTCTACTAAGACTAATCTAAATCAATTACAATTTAGACATTTAAAAGAGTCACTCGAAGCATATAAATTTACAACCCTATTACTCAAGACATTTCTCCTTATTAAATATCATCGAAAACAATTTTTTGATGTGTTTTTTTTTCTTATTGCAAGATTTGACGGTACATCCATAATAACTAAAAATTATTTCTGAGATACTTTTTTTCTTATTCAAAAATATTTCTAAAAATCCACCTTATTAAATGTATGATTAAAAAACTAAAAGCTGTTTACAAATCATGAGGTGCATTTTCATGAATTAATTAGTTAAACTCACAATATTTGATGCGACTAACTAAATTGAATAAACCTGGCATAGCAGGCTCTAACTTGAGGAACGTCGGGCTCAGGTTATTAATTTAGCAAGCATTTATACCTCGAGGGAAAATAAATATCGTCTAGAGCTCAATTACGAAGGAAACATCTATGTAACCGAATTCGATATGGATTCATTAGACGTCTTCCCTTATTCACTTAGTGCTAATTGCATAGAAAACGTACACATGCATTTTAAAATGTGTACTGTAAGACGTAAATGTAAAGCAAATTAAATGTCCAAGTTGTGAGATGAATATGTTTTATGTATTGACGAGAAAATGATTTTCATTAAACTTTTATTAGGGTGAGTTCTGGTAAGTGCGTACCCTTTTTTTCAAAGTTCATGTTCTCAAGGATGCTTCTCTGTTGAAAAACCTTGTACACACACATTTTTTTTTTAGTTTTCTTTCCAGATCCTTTACTAAGATTTTCAAGCATATAATATGTCAAATAAACCATAAACATAGGTTTTGTGACCTGATTTATGACACCTATTCTAAGGTACGCACTTTCCCTACGTAACGGGGTAAGTGCGTCCACCTTAAATTATGTGAATATGAGCAGGAAAAAACTTCTGGCACATATTAAATATGTTAGGTAGTTGCCTTGGGATAATTTCTAATACTAGAGATCAGCACTTGCTTGCATGGATGAAACGCAATCAGTGATATTCCACGTGTCTTACGAACAACTGTGGTTTGAGGATTGAGAGAGTTGTGTCTGTGATTCTTCCTCTATCTTTTTAATAAGACTAAGTGAGCAAATGTGCGTTGTTTTTATTTAGTAATAATCACTTATAGTCTACATAGTTTATTTTGGCTTAATACATTAATCAGTATTTAAGCCAGTGTTCGCACTTACCCCTTCTTAAACGTAAAATGAGACATATACGTCCAATAGCGTGTGGTAAGTGCGTACCCAAGTGATTTCCTTTAATTTTGGTTGTATGATAGACCGTCAGGTGACTTGGGTGAACACTTCTTTTTTTTTTTATTTAATACGGTTGGAAAATGTTTTTCTATTAGAATCAGCAGCAGTGGAAAAAAAAGAAAAGAATTGATCATGATATGATGCTTGTACATTTTTTTTTATTGTACATTGAATTAATGTTTCAGATTTCACAAGGTGTTTCTTAATTCCATTAAAAAATTTTTATTCAGTATTCCACCTTCGTTTTTTAAATCAGTAAAGTGTTGGTTCCTTATTTAGTGTTTCACTTAATTTCATTGCTTCATTTGTCATTCTGGTTTAAATTAAGTATGGCTTATGATCCTATTTTCAACGAAAAATTTACTAACTGATATCTAAAAGTCAATATATTTCAGAGGTAATGAATAAAACTGAAATCTTATGCCTCATTCAATGTAAATAGAAATACTTGATGGATATGACGTCGGATTTATAATCTGCTTATAATAGAGTTATACGTGAAATTAAAGGTGAATTACGAGAGTCGGATTTTCCACGTAATGGTACACATTTGCCTCATCATAATGATACGCACTTGTTCCGCATAATAGTACGCATATGCCTCACGATAGTGGTACGCACTTGCCCCATCATAATGGTACGCACTTACCCCCACCTTACTTTAAAGAAAGGGAAAGTGTGTACCGTCATATAAACAAATTTTAGTTAGAGTATTTGATCAAAATACCCCATGTATGTCATTAGTAGCTATTACTCAAAAGAAACAACTTGCATTTCTTGACTTCAGTTGCTTGGAATGACTACAAGAGAAACTGAAACAAAAGCTTCTCAATCTTTACTTTAGAGTTTTTTTGAAGACATTCAAGTTGTCTCTGATTGTGTTTCGTCTATTTAATCCAGGCCTGAATTCTACCTATTGAAATTATCATTAGACAGTTATCTAACGTAGTCGATGTGTTGCAGAAGCCATTTCAGGACAGTGTTCATATAATTCCCAGTGGACGCACTTACCCCGTGGACGCACTTACCAGAACTCACCCTAGTTTAAAACTGTTTTAGTGCAAGGTATTTGTATTATATACAGCTTTTCTTCCAAATTTCTTTTTTAAACCGTTGGCAGTTTAAGATTGTCATTGCGACCCGTTGTTTGTAAAAATGCAATAAACTGTCGTTTATAGGACATTAAATAAATTTTCAGAATTAAAGATGTTGGATGATCAAGTTGTTGGATGAAAAATTTAATACAAAGTAAGAATTTAAAGAACTTCAGTCTAATAAATTTCCTAAGCCGAGGTTTCAATTTAAAACTGTAAAATGCAAAGTTATAAACTGTAAAACCAGGAGTTTTACAGTTTCTTACTGTAAAGTTAATAATTTTACAGTTTATTAACGTAAAAATTAAGCTGTATTATACTGTAAGACAACAGTACACAGGCAGCAAAGTATACTGTAAGACAACAGTATACAGGCAGCAAAGTATACTGTAAGACAACAGTATACAGGCAATAACTGGCAGCAGAGGTACTAAGGCTCGACCGATGGCATTTTTTGGCCGATGGGCCGATGCCGATTGTTGGCCGATTATTCAAAGTTGGCCGATGGCCGATGGCCGATTTTTTCGTCTTCCATCGGCCGATGGCCGATGCCGATGGCCGATGGTAAAAAAAATCAAATGATTAGAAAAATAAATGTTTATTAGAGATTTGATGGTTCATATGTTCATTTCATTCTACTTATTTTTCAGTCATTCAGATTTTGAGCCTAAATTTCTAATTTACTACCACTCAACAAAAATTATATATGAGAGAGAGAGAGAGAGATGCAGTAAGTTGAGAACTCATTCGTACCATTTGTACTAGGTGTAGTCATGCAGATACTTTCTTAACTGCAATCCGAGGTTCCAAATGTGCTTTTCACTTTTTCTTTTTTTGACTAATCAATTTTAATTTCAATGCAGACTAATATCATAAATTGGTGACAACTGAGTGATATAATGGCAAAGTGTTTTATAACTGACAAATAAAGATACAGCAAAGATGGAGAAAAAAATAAGATGCTGAATTCGGTATCGGCTGGGCGGTATTTGACAAAATTCCCATTAAAATTGTCGATATTTGTAACATCTGCAAAGTAATTCCGCATCGGTTCGCAATGTACTCTTTTATTCACGAATTAAGTTCCACGTGCATTAACGAAAACGTTTGAGATAAAAATTTGAAACGGACACTGTGTTTAATACGAAACTGCTTTATTGTTTAACATAAACATAAAAAAAAAAGACTTCAGCAATAATGTGGATTTAGATACATCAAACTTGGTAAAAGAACTTCCCATTATGTTGTTTAATCATTAAATAAAACACTGAACAATTCAACAAATTACACTGTGTGAGTGGAAAAGTTCTTTAAGATATTGTCAAGAACTAAACGAACCAACTTTTCCGTACATCGACAATGGTATTCTTGCATTAATTATCTGACACGACAAATTATGTCAAACGTACCTTTTTAGCACCATAAAGCTGATTTCTAAAAACCAAATATGCAGATTTCATCTGATGAACTAGGCACTTAAAAAGTAAACAAAAGTAAATAAATAAAGTTGTGGCATCTTTTAAACAATGTAACATTTATAGTTCTTCCGTTGAAAAATTGTTTAGAAAAAAAGAATTAAAAAAAGAAGCAAATCAAAACACATTTTATCAAAAAAAAAAAACTCCGTTCCTAAAAAATGTCTCGAATTCCATTTTTATTCCGTTACCAATAATTAAAAACAAATAATTGATTAAATAAATAATAAAATGTTCTCTTAAATGAGTAATTTTTGTTAGACAAAAAATCCTCTGCAAAAAAAAAAAAAAAAAAAAAAAAATAATAATAATAAAAAAAAAAACAAATGAATAAACAAAGAAAAAAAATCGTCTGCGCGGTTATTTCTTTCAAGAGTAGGAGTCAGTCATTTTTTCCTAGCCTGCATTTCTGCTATGTTTGCTGAGTGACTCAGAGTTAGAGTCAAGGATTCAGAGTTAGGGTTGAAAAGTCGGAGTCATCAGTCGCAGTCGATACGTCGTGTCAGAGTCAAAGGCACAAAAATTCTAATGGTAGGACTCGTTCTTTTTTTCCGAGCCTGTATTTCTACCATAGGGGCGGAGTTGGAGTCGAAGATTCGGTGTCGGAGTCGGTTTTAAAAAATTAGATTCGTCAGTCGAAGTCGAAAGCTATAAAATTATAATGGTAGGAGTGGATCATTTTTTTCTGAGCCTGCATTTCTGCCATGTTTGCGGAGTCGGAGTCAGAGTCAAGGAGTCGGAGTCAGAGTCAAGGAGTCGGAAGCAGAGTCCTCACTGCAGCTTGTTCAAAAAAGTACTTTACATACATTAAAATCATTTTCTAACAGAGTTAGTTAGAAGGAAATCCGCCTTTATGTTCAGGATCTACATTAAACTTAAATTTCCCCGTAGGTGCAATGTTGTCTTTTTCTAAACGGTTTAATGTTCAACGAAAAATGGTTCAAATCAAAAAGCGAAATATGGGAATGAGGTGTTCTCGCCGAGATCTTTCGAACAAAAAAAAGTTTATTCAATTCGGCCTGTTCACTTAAAAGTTATTAGGTGGGGAAAAGTTGTTTGAACGGTTCAATGTTGAACAAAAAATTGTTCAAGTTGAAAATTTAAATACGGAAATGAAGTATTCTTGTCGAGATCTTTGGAACAAAAAAAGGTTTGTTTAAATCGGACTGTTCACTCAAAAGTTATTAGGGGTGACAGCTTTTTTGAACGGTTCAATGTTTAACGAAAAATTGTTTAAATCGGAAATTTAAATACGGGAATGAAGTATCCTTGATAAGATCTTTCGAACAAAAAAAGTTTGTTCAAATCGGACTGTTCACTAAAAAGTTAGTATCACAATACTAAGTCACAGCTTGAATTTCGCGAGATATACTTAAAATGTATATGAACAGAAATGTGTGCATGTTCGTGCTGCGACAGTTACATCACTTATTTTATTGAAAAGTAAATAACCATGAAAAAAAAAGTCAACTTGCACCTTTTTTATTGCTACTTTTGCTCCTAGTTTGATTTTTTATTTTGCTTAATCTTGCATCAAAATGGCATTCTTTTTTTTTTTTTGCTTCAGTTGCGCTAAAATTTTAATTTTCCTGCTTCAACCTGCTCTAAGACGGTGTTTTTTTCCCTCTAGTATGCTCCTAAATAATTATTTTTTCTCTCCAAAACAGAATTTTAGCTTTTCCGAAATTATATCCATCGTATCGTATCCCACCCTGATATAGTTTCAACAAAATAGACTTGAATAATGAGTATATGATAGTAACTTATAGAGGCCATTTCATTTCACCCTCCAGGGTCCCCCGTACCTACCAGCTTAGTGGTTTAACCGGGATAGGGCCCTGAAGAGCGCTACTTATAGAGGCCGTCGACATATTTACAATTGTAATTTTTCAATGAAAATATCTCATAGATTATCATAGAACAGTCGAGAAAAATGCGTAGGCAGGTGAACTATGCTTCTAATAGAAAGATACGGTAAAAGAGATTGAGGGGGGGGGGGGTAAATAATTGCAATGAAAAGGCACGCTAGCATTTAAAGGTGCAAAGGTAAAATGATATGAGTTCAAGCGAGATATAGTAAATAATACACAAATAATCAGTATCGTAGTGCAAGATGGCAATGGTACATGTTCAATATTATAATTCTGCATTAAACTAATAGGTAAAATCTGAAATAGCATAATCCTTCCTAATAGCGAACACCTCCCAATAGCGGACAAAACTTCCGGTTCAATTATTCGGAGGTTATAATATAATTCTTAAAATTCTCATCCAAGCGATCACTCGGAAAGTGTCTGCTGTGTTGTGAAAATGTCAATATCTGCCCGATTCGGAAAATTCCAAAACCCAGAACAGTGTTAGTCCCGTTTGTTGCCCGATTTCAAGCCACATGCTGAACATACTCTTAATTGTGAAGCAAAAAATAGAGAAAATAGAATCCTCTCTTTAGAAAACTTAAAAAGAAAAAAAAAACATCGGCCTTGCATCGGCATTTAGATATTTTTGAGGCCGATGGGCCGATGTTTTTTCCATGTTAGCATCGGCGGCCGATGCCGATGGCCGATGGAAAAAAATTCAACCATCGGCGCCGATGCATCGGCCAGGCCGATGCATCGGTCGAGCCTTAAGAGGTACTCGTTTGAAACGGTAAAATGCACGGTAATAAACTGTAAAATTAGTAATATTACACTTTAGTACTGTAAAATTCACAATGTTTAGTTCATTACCGTAAAATTGACTGTATTATACTGTAAAAAACATTCCTTTTTTACGGTGAAAGATACAAAACATTTCTATAGTTTGGGTAATTTTAATTGCAATTTATAAAACAAAGTTTTACTCAAACTGGATATTAAACGGCATATACGTTAAGTGTGATTCTTTATCTAGTGTTTTAGTCAAGATAATGACGAGGGCGAACAAATAAGGTTTGATACAAATAACATCATCCGTCAAGTTCTAACAGATGATACTTACCAAATATAACTTGAAGAATAGGTTTGCCCAAATTATCTCTCTTGCTCCCAAATATATTTGGCTCCTCCTAAAGTAGATTTTCAAAGCTATCTGTTTTAATAAACAATTATTTCTGTTTCCTCGTAAGTGATAAGGGAATTGCATTATCCTCACTGCATTATTCATGGACTGCGCTGAGTTTGGCTACTTGCATTCTCAAAGGCGACTTAGTTCGTTTTTGTAGATAAAGAGTATGCCAGAGGTATTTTATTGTTACAATTTATGCGACTATTCGAAAGCTCGGTTATTAATGATTAGCTTACATAGATTTATACGACTCGCCCTAAATTAAAATATTCAAACTTTAGTTAATAAGTAATAGTAGCACTATATATAAAAATTGATGGATGTATGTTTGTTCCTTATACAAATTCAGTTTTCATCGGATTTTCATCAAACTTGGCACGGAGGTTCCTTTGTGAACTAGAATTCACATAGGTGGGGTTTTAAAATTCAAAAAGAGTCCAGAAAGCTCAAAATTCAAATTTTTTGTCTCAAAACGGCCATTTTTTTTCAATTTTAGAGATATTCCTTTAAGCACAGAAATTGATAAAATTTAACACATTTAAATATGAGTATTTTCCTACAAAGATTGCGATTAACAATGCATTATCAATTTAAGACTCACCTATTTCATTTTAATATAAAATAAGTTAAAAACAAAAGATTTTTAGAGCTATATTGTATTAATAAGCATCTGGGCAACGCCGGGTAATAGGCTAGTAAATCATAAAAAATAATGATAATATAATGGGTGCGCGTACTCATAATTGCAAGTTAGAATCTTTACTTCTTTAAGTCATATTTGTTTCTAAATACGATTACTAACTAAGAAACTATACGATCAACAACAACAGTGACGAAGTGAAATGTGTAAAAGAGAAACAGTGGATAAAAGGAGAGTTCCATTTGATTCATTTAGTATTTTTTGCACCAAACATCCTACAAAGACTCCGAATGTATAAGATTTTTGAGCCAACGGATGAAATTTATGAAGAACACTAGGCTAGAAACAGTACTTAAGTATAATTTTCTGAATTAGCAACTGACGCATCTTCTGAGATAGTCGTGTAAATCATTTCTTTTATTGCAAACATAACTTGTCAAAAAGCCTTCGACTCTGACATTTTTAAGATTACTTTTGAAACTACCAAACACTCATTTTAGCCATTTTTCACCATAACGAATGAAAATTAATTACAACGTTCACAATTAAAATAAGTGCATCGAAGTTTAAGTTTTGCTGAAGTCTTTTTCTGTAATAAATAGTATAGAAAAAAGTGTTTGCATGTGTCTCTTTTTTCCGCTTGCAATATTTGACAATATATTCATAATAACAAAACATATTGCCAACATTTATTTTCTAGATTATTGCAAAATCCTACTGAAAACAGGGACGTCATTTCAAGTTTTTCCAGGGAAGGGGGGGCAAAGGGTAAAAACACAATACAATTTCTCCAGAAAAACACCAAAACCACGCCCACTTAAATGTAAATACATTGATTTCTCAAAGTCAGGGGGGGGGGAATTGACCCCCTGCCCCCCCCCTAAATGACGGGCCTGACTGAAAACCACTTTATAAAATATAAGAAAAAAATATATTTGCAAATCATGACGCAAAATTTCATGGATTAACTAGTTAAATTCATAAAATTTGATGCGACTAACTCTAGGAAATTGCATGAACCTGACATAGCTGACTCTAACTTGAGAAACGTCGAGCTCAGCTTATTAATTTAGCAAGCATATATACCCTGAGAGAAAATAAATATCGTCTAGAGCTCAATTACGAAGGAAATATCTATGTAACTGAATTCGATATGGATTCATTAGACATCTTCCTACTCACATAACGCTTAATTGCATAGAAAACGTACACGTGTGTTTTAAAATATTTACTGCTTGATGTAAATTTAAAGCAAGTTAAATTTTCATGTTGTGAAGTGAAGGATAATGACATTAATAAAAATGCGAAAATATTATTTCTGAGTTATAGTACCCTCTTACTATTTTTATTGCCAGGATTATTGCTAAACCTTGAAAAGTTTTATAGCTTTTTAATTTCAAAAAAGTGTTTTAAAAATTTTCTATTACGTAGTAAAATAAACTTGATACTAGTGAAAAAAAATAGTATTATTTAAATACTCTCTTGGCTCCATTCAATAGAAACTTGAAGCGTAACCTTTCCCGACTAGCTTCTAGTATTTCTAGTATTACATAAGATTCTACATGTTATTTAATCCCCAAAACTGAGACAAATATAATTTTCCTCATCTTGAATAATATGCCGCAATGTTTATACAGTCATGAAAATAAATCTTCGAAAGAAATGACTGTATCTCTATTTTGCTTCATGCAGCATTCTTCCTACAACACTCTAATAGAAAATGAAAGGATTAACCGACATGAATCAAAACAAAGTCCCGTAAAAGATTGCAATGTTCAGTCGAAATTGTTATATCACGAAAACATTTCTTTCACACAAATCCCTTGGCGATCATTCTTCTATTCTTCGTATCGGAACTGCGAGACGGAATTAGGAAACGGAATGGTCTACGTATTGAATACTTGATGAAAGCCCTTGATCTAGAGGCAATTTATTAGAAATTCCGCGGGTATTTCGTTTCTTTTATGGCTTTAATGATCCGTTGTTTCTCTAAGAGTATCAACAACTTCTCTTGTGAAAACATTGCGGCATTTTTATGATAAAATTAAATTAAATCTTTAATGAAATTACCCATTGTTTGCATACTTTCCTCATAAACGCAAAAAAAACGTAATTGAAACGCTTGGGAGTTGAAGGGGTTATGTGACAAAACAGAAATTGCGAGTAATGAAAGTTCAAAATTTTATCGTTGCAGTTGTTACAGCTTTTATGGTTTCTAGTTTTGTCATTAGTGTGCGTATGAAATTGGTCTGAATTGACATCTACTGTTAGAAGTACCAAGTTTTATTTGCTTACCAGTATCCATTACTTATCATTGTACAGAGCGTTCATTTTTTTAAATGTAGCTCAGACCGTCCATCCTCCAAGCCATTCAATTGTGAAGGAAGGCTTAGCTTTTTCTAAAAACCATCTAAGAATATAAACGATGAAAATAGATTTGAAGGGGTCAAGGTGAAAAAAGATGAAAGTGACCAAAAAGCGATTTCGAAAAAAAAAAAAAAAAGCGAAGAACCAAGTTTGATTTCTTGTAACTCCCTTTGAACTCCCCCTTTGAACACCCCCCCCCCCCCCATGAAAACTCTATTAACTAATAGAGTTTTCGTGCACATTTCGATCAATTCTCATCTTTTCCCCCCTTGTTGTTTTACCAGATGATATTAATCCTTCATAGCCCCTAAATAGCGCTAATATCTCAAAATTGACGAAAAAGTGACTTTTATCTTTCACCCCCCCCCTGGCCCTTCATTTAATAATTAAACAAATAGCGGAAAAATTGAAAACAGAGTTATGAGACGAGAAAAAAATGCCTATTGATTTGTTTGTAAAGCAAATATTTTTTTGTTTTTTAATGAGTTAACTCTTCATTAGCTAAAAGAAAGTTTTTTGCTGTAATAGGTGGAAGAATCCTAAAAAAGGGCGTGGTTTTAGATTGTGCAAAGTCTA
Organism: Uloborus plumipes; assembly: GCA_038373865.1. NCBI lineage: Eukaryota > Metazoa > Arthropoda > Arachnida > Araneae > Uloboridae > Uloborus > Uloborus plumipes. The sequence continues at coordinate 41,664 of JAXGGA010004175.1, read as the reverse complement.
TATTTTTGATATTAATGTATACAAATACAAATACAAATGTGGCGACCAGCAGCAGGCTCTGGGCCCAACTTGGCTGGTCCTAGTCAAATTAAAGACCCCAATGAAGATCAATGGCCCTCTTAAAGCCATCTACTCCATTGCTCTTTACCGCCTCTTCCAGTAAGCTGTTCCAAGTTCCCACTACCCTGCTAAAAAAGTAATTTTTTCGAATTTCAAGATTAGCCTGAGATTTAAACAGCTTAAAACAATGACCCCTTGTCCTGCTTTCCGTGCGAAAATCTAACCCTGTAACATCATTCATTTTAATAAATTTAAACAACTGAATCATGTCCCCTCTGGCTCTCCTTCGCTCAAGACTATACATATTAAGCATTCTAAGTCTGGAATCATAGTCTAAATTAGAAAACCCATTTACTAACCTTGTAGCCCCTTCTTTGTACCCTTTCCAATAAATTAATGTCTTTCTTCAGATAAGGAGACCAAAACTGAACAGCATACTCCAAATGAGGTCTTACCAAACTCCTATATAGAGGCAGAAGAACCTTCTTAGATTTGTTTGAAATAGATCTATTAATAAACCCAAGCATCCTATTGGCTTTGTTACTAGCTATGCTGCACTGTTGACTAGACTTGAAATCCTGATTTATTAAGACACCTAGATCCATAACATTATCTGCCCTACTAATGACTGAACTCTGTAAATAATAGCTTGTATGCTTATTTCCATGACCGAAATGCAGCACTTGACATTTCCCAACATTAACTGCCATACCCCACTTGTCTGCCCATTTAGTAATATGATCCAAATCCTGTTGCAGCTGATTTATTTGTTCGTCATTTTCTACAAAACCCATAAGTTTGACATCATCGGCAAAACAATTCATATTTCCAGAAACATTTTCATGAATGTCATTCATAAAAATAATAAACAAAAGGGGACCTAAAACTGATCCTTGGGGAACCCCACTTAAAACCTCACTCCATTTAGAATAGTTACCCCTAACAACTACTCTTTGTTTCCTTCCTGTCAGCCAATTCCTAACCCAAACTAGAATTTTACCTCCTATCCCTATACCAGCTAATTTACTGAGTAGTGCTACATGCGGTACCTTATCGAAAGCTTTTTGAAAATCTATGTAAACAACATCTACGCATTTTTTGCTATCTAAAGCCAAGGTAACCTTGTCGTAGAAATGTAATAAATTAGTAGCACACGATTTACCTTTTCTGAAACCATACTGCAAACTACTCAACAGCCCATTATAATGTAGTATTGGTTTAAACAAGTAATGCTTAGTAAGAAAATATTCTAAATTAATGGCATAGCACCCTGATATCTCTGAGAAATGTTTAAATCTTTATACAGTCGAGCCCGCTTATTAGAATAGCGGTTAAAAGAAAATCCCGCTTAAAATAATGTATTTTCAATGCGTGGAATTAAAACGTGGAAAGATTGACTCCGATATTTCATTACGAAGTGAACTGGCTCAACTCGATCTTCCCAGTTTTCGGAATAACGCGTTTTGAAGGGGAAAACAAAACTCTTTCTCCATTTTTTTTTCATTTACTCCACGACCGCAAGCCGTGCGAGAACTGCTAGTAAAATCATAAAGTCACATATTTCAATGTTTAGTAGTAAAAAAAGTAGCAGCTAATTTTGGACTAAAGTTTTAACCTTAATCTGAAAAATGAGGGAGTATTTCTTTCGCTATCACTTATTTTCAATTTTTTTCAACCGATCGTCTTTTATTTTTCAATCAGCTTGTTATCGTTTCAGGTAGAATCTGAGACCAACGATAAACTAGGCTGAGCTTATTTTAAAAGTGACAATAATGAATCACCATTAGATGAACCGAAGTATCCAACCTTCAGTATTTGGTAGCTTGTCGTTCGATGGTTTGAATGCTTCATTGTACTACAATTTTTCCACTGGGTGTTTCAGACTGGATATGAAAAAAAAAAAAAAAAAAAAAAAGAATAGCTCAGTGTGACTGCCGTAACGGATTTATTCAGCCGAAGCAAATTTCTTGTGAAACTACAACTATACAAGTTATATTTGGCTACAGGTAAAAATCATCGAATGAAATACACGCCGCTGGATGCAGTTAAACAAATGTATTTCAATATTTAACTAGTCTATGGTACTTGGATCATAATAACGAATCGATTGAACATCATTCATCCAAATCGGAAAAATGGTTTAGGAGCTATGGTAGAACATACCTACACAAACATACTCACCATTGCTAAAATCATAACCCTTCCTTTGGTTGTTGAGTAGTCGGGAAAAAATACTGCATCTCAGAGAATATGCTAGATCACGAAAGAAACAGGAGCTCAATTACCGTGTAGATATTCGTGTCACCGGAGTGGCGCATATGGAATACCTTTAGAAACGTGAATAAATGTAGTTTTGAGGTAAATTTGAAGTTTATAAATACACTGCTCGACATTGAAAATGCGGGCACAGGACATTTCCGCCGCAACGTAGGACATTTCCGCCGCAAAATTTATCTCTATCATCCCCCTCATGAGACATTTCCGCCGCGTCTCTCCCCGCCGTTTCTGTACGACAGGACAAATCCGCCGATTGAGCTGGTAGAGTGTAATATTTGGCGAACTAAAATTGGCGAAGTTTAAATTGATTCACACTGCATTGTGTGTTTTTTTCTTTTTTTTTTTTTGGACTTCTTTGCGATTTCCCCCCTATAGTCCGTGGGACAGTAAGCCATATCGTTTAGTTTGGAAGAAATAATTTTGGCACACGAGAAAACAACGGAAGTGTACGAAAAAAATGTTTCGTGTGAAGAATATTAAAAGTTCTGGAATAAAACGCTGCTCTCAAGTACAAAAAAGTGCATTAAATAACGAACTATTTCACAAATGCGTAGGTAATATTGCACCGAATTTTCTTCCGATGAGCCAATAGGAAGCGCCGAAAACGTAAACAAACTTTCGATCGTAATACGCAGTGTTTATTTTATGTAGCTTATCTTAAGTGCAAGAGCAAAGCGTTGTGTATTAACTGTTTTGGTTTGTCAGATGCAGAAATATTTGTTTTATTCTTCGAACTTTGTTACTAAAACGAATTTTTGTTCTAATAGAATGTCAAATTTAATAATAATTTGGCATCACAGCGTCGTTTTCTAACGTTTGGCAACAAATCTTTACATCGTTATGTCTGAGTCATGTGCACTGCGTCGTTTGTGTTTTTAAAATGCTACCGTGTTTTTCAACATACATCATTGGAGTTCTTCATGGATCAAGATTCATTCTTATCACATTATTTTCTAAATATTCTCAAAAATGTGTTGAACTGTGCTGCGGAACTTACATCGCAGAAAGCAGAAGTATCAACTCCGGCACAGAACATCACAGTAATCACGGCATTTAAAACCGATTTGAATCAACTCAAGATATTTTCTGGAAACACAATCCTCTTTCGTTCTTCTAAATGTCTTGAAAAATGAGTATGTGCTACAGGTTTTATTATTTTCATATTTAATTTCGTTTACACAGGTTAGTATTCACTTACTTTTCAAACGATTTACTGCAAAAAGACCCCCGAGTAGAACTGAGTATAAACGGGGGCTAAGCACATTACAATTAAAGCCAAAACTTTGCCCAAATATCAAAGAACCTGCTTCGAATAAATTTCCGAAATGATAACTAATATTTGAGAGCAAGCAGCTGCCATAGAGCAGAGGAATTGACTTGATTTTTCCCTCAAGGACTCAACATCCTATTTTGTGTTCGTCGAGAAACCGTAACAAATGTATTTATCCTGTAGAAGATTTACAATGAACAGAAATTTACTTCTTTTAATATTTTCGTTTTTAATATTCAGTGTTAATAAAAACCTTTTCTATAGAATCTTATCATAAAACCTTACAGGAATAAAACTAAGCATACATTTATTGAGAAATTGTTGTTTTTCAAACTGTAACAATAATTTTGTTTTCAACATCTTTTTTTAATAAGGTAGTATTTAGTTGTACTTTATAAACACAGTTTTTCACGTTTTCTCCCTTACAAACTGAATAGAAAATCAATGATCCATATTTCTGATATACAAGACGAGTTATCCAAAAAAGAAAGAAAAATTGCACCAACCCTGGGTTTATTGAAGCTATAGAAAAAAGTTTTCTGCGAAACTTTGTTCCATAATGAAGGAGCAACTGGTCAAATTTTTATTTCCGCGCGGTTTTTGTGATGCAACTATTAGAGTTAGTTTTTCTGAAAGGTATTTGCACTAGGAGCACGAATTTGGATGTTGTCACCCCCAAAAATAGTGCAGGGGGCTACTAAAGTTACAACAAATGGCTTCGCTAAAATTCCCATATCTTCATTATTTCTTGATTTATAACCGGTTTTCAAACCTTAAAATGCTTAATTCCACCTTATAAAAATTTGAGGCATAAAAGTCACAATTCAAATTGTTGACACGTGTTTCTAAGCTATCAAGAGCTCTTTTTCAATGTAAAAGATGAGAGTTTATGAACGTAAAGTCTGCCGGCTAAGGATGTTTTTTTCGTTGAATAGGGGCTCCTTGTAATTAATTCCGTCATTTGGCCAATCGGGGGGGGGGGGGGGGGTTCCCCCCTCCCAAGTTTGGAAACAAAATGTGAATGCAAATTTGTGTGTGTATTTACCTTTTTCACAATATGTATTGAATTTGCCCTTTTGCCTTGACCCATCGTTTAGAGGGGGTTAAACTGCCCCCGGTCCACCCCATTTCTTTGAAAAATTTTGTTTTTTGTCGCTCCCACTTATATGTAAAAAACATTTTTACGTATAAGTGTGTTCTTTGTTGTTTTCCTATCAAATTTACTTTGAGTATACAACATTTTATCCCCTTCTCTGTACTTTTTTGAATAGGGGCGTGCACAAGGGAGGTGAATACAACTGTTAGTTTAGAAAAAAGCTTTTTATGTTCGAGCTTTAAATTTTTCTGTCATTTTGTAAAAAAAAATCGGTTGGGAATATACACCCTGATGTTAATAAAGCAAGCCTAAAATTGAAAATCGTTAAATAAGGAGGGAAGTATGTGCAGGGGGTAAAAAATACGGTGGAGGGGGGGGGCAGCAATTTTTGGCCAGACCAAAATTTCTGTACACACTCCTGCAGCTCCTGAAAAGAATTTGGAAAAAAGGGCCTGTCCATCCCCCCCCCCCCCCTTCGGTGGAAAAAAATTGAAATGACAGGCCTGGTTGTAACTAGTGGCGTAAAGAATGAAGGAGTCTTTACAGACTGGAAAAAAAATTTATAATTAATTCTTGCGAGGGCTAAATATACCAAAATATATTGATTTTTATATATCTCCCCTCCCCTAAATTATAGGCTTGGGCAAAAAGTACAAATTAAATACATAATATAGGTAAAAGGATAATTACGTTCAGAAAATGTGCATTCACATTTTGTTTCGAAACTTGGTGGGGGGGGGGGGGGTAGGACCCACATGATTCATGATTGTCCAAATGACAGGCTTGATTACATGTAGCCCTTATTCAATGAAAAAAGCATCCAGAGTCGGATGACTTTTCATTCATGAACTCTCCTCTTTTACATTGAGAAAAGACTTCTTAATAGCTTCGAAACACGTGTCAACAATTTGAATAGAGTCGTTTATGCTTCAAAATGCTGTTATCCGTTGTATTTAATCATTTTAAGCCTTGAGGACCGATTTTAAATCAAGACATAATGAAGATATAGGTATTTTAGTGAATCCATTTTTTGTAACTTAAGCCGCCCCCCTGCACTATTTTGGGGGGTGGTTACATCCGAATTCATACTCCTGGTGGCAATACCTTTCAGAAAAACTAACTCCCATAATTATATTACAAAATTCTCACGGAGAACCAGTTGCTCCCAGACTACCAGCTGAAGTTTTACAGCCGTTCAAGAAAACCACGCGTGAGCACGGCTCGGCACGGCGTCGAAAGAAATGTCGCCAAGCCGAAAGGTAGCCAACCTACAGAAAAAACTGAAACCGTTCCGTAATATATTTTTCGGAGCTGCAGTTCAATTTATTCTAGTATTCAGCGTAAAATAAAATTGTCGACCATGTTTCGTCCGTTATTGTACGAAATTCACCCTCTAAATTACCGTCTATAATGAATTTTACAACTCATCAAACCCGTATTTACCGCAGCAACACCATTGCTTTTACGTGGAAAATCGAGTAGACGAGATTAAAGCGGAGCTCATGTTTACATTTTCCTTGTCTATGATTGGTTCCGAGTTGCTGGACGATGCAACGATAAAAGAAGCATGTTCCTTCGCAAAGATGATACAGTTCCTCATTTAATTTCAATTTTCGAACTTAACTGCAGCAGTTAGTTCCAGAACTTTTTTTCTCGTGATTACTAAGCATAATTTTACGAAAAAGTGGTATTTTCTTTCGTGCCAGAATTTTTACTGCGAAACTTGATTTCTAGCAACAATTCTGGAGCTGAACCACGGACTACTAATATAAATAGTCTGGGAATAAATTCCGCTTTTTTTATTTGGCCTTTGTCGCCAAATGAAGATGTGTCGCCAAAAATGAAAATTTTAAACCAGTAACCCCTTTCTCACCCTTGGAAATGGTGCGGCGGATTTGTCCTGTGTCAGTCAGAGGGGGAATAGGAGTCGCGGCGGAAATGTCCCATGCGGAAAAAAGAGGGATAAAATTTGCGGCGGATATGTCCTGTTCCGGAAAATGCAACACCAAGAAGGAGTGGTCAGAAATTCATGCAAATTTTACCGTAGACGCACGTCACTAAGTTATGCAAATGATATGAAATGCGCAGCTCTCCGACGCACGTGAAGTAAGATATAAGAGAATTAAGTTGAAAAGTGGGCTATGTTCATGTTGGTTTTTCTGCCAGACTAATTATCGGAGAAATTTGGTTTTTGTCTCGAAGGATACGTGTGATAGGAAGAAATGCCACGCCGTCCTCAACGAAGACACTTCCAGCATATAGACGATTTTACAAGGGGTATGGTGATCGGACTGAGAAGGGGAGGTTGGTCCATACGTCAAATTGCAGCTGATACCCACATGGATGCAAGCACTGTGCATCGGCTGTGTCGGAGATGGTTGGAAAGAGGAAATGTAGCCACATTGAGGGGTGCAGGTGCAGCCAGAGTGACGTCAGACCGCTTGGATCGACGGATTCACCGACAAGCTGTGGCGGACCCGCAAGTCACTTGTACGTCGATTCTGCAGCACGTGCAAGGTACCCTGGATGTTCCTGTGTCGACCAGAACCATTTCCCGTCGACTGGTTGCACGTGGCCTGCAATCACGGCGCCCGCTAAGAAGACTGCCATTGACCTCACAGCACAGACTCCAACGTTTGGAATGGTGCCGGACCAGAGCGACGTGGATGGCAGAATGGCAAACCGTAGTGTTCTCAGATGAATCCCGCTTCTGTTTGTCCAGCGATAGTCATCGCATACGTGTGTGGCGTCGACGTGGAGAAAGATCGAATCCGGCAGTAACTGTGGAACGCCCCACAGCGCGACAACGTGGCATAATGGTTTGGGGCGCTATTGCATACAATTCCGTATCACCTCTAGTTCGTATTCGGGGCACTATGACGGCCCAACGATATGTAGATAATATACTGCGGCCGGTGGCAATCCCCTACCTTCAGGGTCTGCCAAATGCAATTTTTCAACAGGATAACGCCGGCCTCACAGTGCTTGAATCAGCCAACATGCTCTACGAGGTGTACAGATGCTTTCCTGGCCACCATACTCTCCTGACTTGTCACCAATCGAACATGTGTGGGACGTGATTGGACGTCCTGCAGAACCTGTCACTGCCTCGTTCAGAGGACGAACTGTGGCAAATGGTTGAAAGGGAATGGAGTGCCATCCCTCAGGACACCATCCGCAGGCTTATTGACTCCATGCCTAGACGTGTTTCTTCGTGCATCGCTGTCCGCGGTGGTCCTACTTCTTACTGAGCCGACGCCGTCCTCGCTCTAAATTTTGCTTATTTATTTTGAAATAAATATCACTTATTGTTAAATGCTGTCTCTGTCTTCTTACCAAATTTCATCAATTTCTGACCACTCCTTCTTGGTGTTGCATTTTCAATGTTGAGTAGTGTATATTAATTACAATGTTTACAATCGTGTTTTCTTTTTGTCCCATTCAATATGAAACACACTGTATTATGATAACTATATCTACTAGTCACTATATTTTGCTGTAATTTTTTTTTTCAAATCAAACTGAAACTCCCTTTTTCATTTAGAAAACTAAGTAGATCCATGATGTTACACTGCAGCCATTCGGTTGATTGCAAATATTATTTGAAACGAGGTTCTAACAGTAAGCATAGTGTTCTCCTGAGCCAAAGCGAAGCAGATGTGCAAAAAATAAATGTTATGAATTCCAGAGACTGCTGCTTCATGCTAGTTATCGATCAATAATTTGTAACGTCCATCTCAGAAAACTGGAAGTGATGAAAATCTCGTTACAGCTAAAACTACTTTCATACAAGCAGCTAAGACTAAATTCGCAAGCCACTAAGGATCTAAATTGTTGGCAGTTGTTGACAATTGCCTCAAATATCATTGAGGACTTTATCAAAAACTTATTTTTCAATATTTGTAAAATTACTTTACTCATGTTTGGTTTCTCTTCCATTTTGGGGGAGCGGAAGGGGTAATATTTTCAATAAATTAAACTAACTTTCAGCATTTTTTTTTCTTTTTTCCTTTTTGCTGGGTACGTGGGTAAAAAGAAAATTTAAGGAACGCTTATTCAGCTACTTGTAGTTATGCTTATTGAAAAAAGTTCCGTTTTAGTTTCATTCGTCTGGTTTATGAAATAAGATGATGGTTTGAGTGCATATTCCTTAAGTCATTATGCAAGCATTCCACTTGCATAACTGACACATAACAAAGCATATTTGGGAGAAGTTTTGATTAGATATGTGTATAAAGAAGGTTAACTATTTTAGCATTGAAAACGTCATTAGAGTAATGGTCCAAACAAAGCAATCCGAAGAAACATGGAGTTTCTGTCATTATAGGTTTCCTCTTCACTATCCTTTTACGCATTTTTTCTCTTTTTTTCCTTGATATGTCATAATCTTCGCAACAAATTCTTCAAACTACCCATTTCTCTCAAGGACAAATAAATCTTGTGGGTGGCCATTTTCTATTTTTGTGGGAAACTCAATTTGCTTCTTCCGTTGCAGATATTTTCCCCGGATTCGTTCCTTTGTTTCTGCAGATGCGAAAATAGACATATTTCTCTTCATTTGATGAGATACATTGCTTCAAATTTTTACTTGTGTGATATATTTTGCCACTAGTAGCGACAGTGGATAGCTTACAAACTTTTTTTGCTCGTATTTCCACGGGTCAGTGTAAAGATTTTACTATTTGTATGTCGTTGCGTATTTACCTTTTAATTATTGTTTCTTTAAAAAAATCCTACTTATAGGTCATGCATAGGCGGCTGGTGCACTAAAAAATAAATAAATAAATAAATAAATAAAATAATAAGCGGGGTCAAAAGAAATACGACGAGGGGGGGGGGGGTAGTTGGAATGCTATTCCTTAAAAGTTGTTTTTTGCTATAATTTTCTATGATATTGGATTCTAACATTGCTGATTAAATGACTTCTAAAATATGTGGAATATGGAGTCAAAAATCAACCTGGCTGGTAGAGTTTCATCCATTTTTATGTAATAACACGAAAAAAGTGCGGTTTCTGGAATTTGCAGCTTTTTTTGGTGAAATGAATCAATCCAGTGAGTAAAAAAACATTTTTCACTCGATCATTACTTTTTAACCGTGAATAACGAGGGGGCAAAGCCCCTTCGCTTTTACAAAAGGGGGGCAGTCGACCAATTGTCCCCTCCACCTGCCGCCTCTGGTTCACTGTATGGAGTTAGAGCAGCATTTTGTTCGAGAAAATATTTCATAAAAACATAAGTTCGACAAAAAAAAAGCGAGCTTATGAACGCGAAGACATCCGACAAAGCCTCTGGTTCACTGTATGGAGTTAGAGCAGCATTTTGTTCGAGAAAATATTTCATAAAAACATAAGTTCGACAAAAAAAAAAAAAGCGAGCTTATGAACGCGAAGACATCCGACAAAGCCTCTGGTTCACTGTATGGAGTTAGAGCAGCATTTTGTTTAAGAAAATATTTCATAAAAGCATAAGTTCGCCCAAAAAAGCTAGTTTAGGAATGCGAAGACATCCGACAAAGCATTGCAGTCATAAACTCACTTTTTTGTTGCATTAAAAAGGCCGTTCCTTGTAACGCCGAAACACGTATCTGCAGTTTTCCTGCGCGTTTGTGCTTTTCAACGTCACATTGTGTCCTTTTTTAATACTCTTTTATTAGTTTTACTTGTGGGTATGTATGTAACTCTGAATAAAAGATAAAATCCACTTTTTTTGCATAGATAAAAGATATATATTTAATACTATTATTAATACTAAATGCTAAACAATTTTACATGTTGATGTACGAGTAGTATAAGTGTTTCAGTTGTTTATATGCAACTGAATAAAGGATAAAATTCACATTTTGTACAAATATAAAAGCAATACATTTTTCTATTATCAATACTAAAGGCTAAACTATATTATATAAATTATATTTCTTATGTAACATGTTGATGTATTACTAGAAGAGCATCTAAAAGAGTTTTTTTATAGCTTTTTAAAACTAATTTAAAGATTATTATTATTTTAAAACACATTTAAGGATTTATTTATTTCAGATAAATGTTGCTCTAAATTCTTATTTTTACCAATTTTTAGTACCTAATTGTTTTTATATAGTTCCCTAATGTACTTTTTTAGTGAATAACTCCAAGAATAGTTAAGCTTTAAAAGATTTTTCACGGTCCCGTTAGAAAACAAAAACTACTGGTAGGATTTTTTTTCGGGCAATAAAATAAATGTCCCTACTCATCCTTACGGACTTCAGATGAAGTGTTGCGTTTTAGCTCAAAGGAGGCGGAGTGCTTCCGTCGTTTTCTAAAGTGCTTCGCTTTAATTTTATTTCCCCTTTTTAAACGTCAACTCTAGACTCTTCTTTTAAGGTGCAATTGCAGCAGAAACAAAATAAGAGGGTTTTATGAAAGCTACTAAGGAATTTTCAGTTATTTTAGAAAATAAAACGAAACATAAATATAACTCGAACCAGTGGAAATTTTTATTTTGCGTTGCTTTTCATAAATATGTTTTTTTTTTTCATTTTGGGATACAAGGGTGAGAGTTTTTTATTATCTTACAGTCCAAAAGACTTGAAACACCTAAAAGTTTCAAAATTTGTGTTTAGAAATTTAATTTACTTTAGTACTACTTATATTTACAGGTTGAACATTGAAAAACATCAACAGTTAAGAAACTAATAACCTTTGTGCAGAAATTTGGAAAGAAGAAACCAACATTAATTAAGCACAAATACATAGGTATACTGCAGACACGTGTTCCGTCGTTACAAGGAAAGCTTTTTTCAATGAAAAAAAAAAATGAGCTTATGGATGCACAGACATCCGACAAATTAACGTTGTTTTTTTCTTTACATATAAATAGTTGTCAATTTTACTATTATTCACGGAAAACCGTTGACGTTCTTCGTTAGGAGCCGCAAATTTATTTTACAATTAATTTCGAGAAATGGACATTTTTAAAATTTCTTTCACACTTGCTCTCACGTATGTGCGATTAATCTTTGAAAGCTTCTTTTTTTCCCTGAAAGTTCGCTAATATTGTATTGGGACAGATTATCGTGTACCACGTTCTTAATTATTAGTTTATGATGCTAAAGTTTTTCGTGAGTGTACTTAGAGATTTTTTTTTAACGAAAGAAATCAGTATAAAACTATTCACTAGTATAAAACCATTTATTTTTTTTTTTTTGAATAAGCTAATTTGAAATCAATTATTTATGACAAAACAAGCAGAAAGAAGTTCGTACCTTTATCATAAAACAGCTGTATTGTATCAATGAAACAAATTTTTTTGACACTAAAAAATATATGTTGTTTTTAGCTAATTTTACAGTAGTAAACTGTAAATATGAAAGTTTACAGTAATAAGCTGTAAAGTTACTACTTTTACAGTTTATTACAGTGCATTCTACAGTTTTAACCTAGAACCTTTGCTGCCAGAATTATACTGTTTTTAGAGTATAATACAGCTACTTTTATGGTAAAATTGTTAATTTTACAGCAAGAAACTAAAATTGCTAGTTTTGCAGTAATGAACTGTAAAATAACAAGTTTTACAGTTTATTACTGTGCTTTTACAGTTTTAAACTGGAACCTCTGCCGCCAATATTATACTGTTAAAACAACTTTTTTTTTTTTTGCAGTGTTGTAAATAGCTCTGCCTGACAATCTCTGTTTAACGGCTTGAAGTTTCTAATGAGATAGTTATCAATTGTCAATGATTGAATTTAATCAAGATTTTTGCTTTTAGGACCAATAATATTAGAACCGCTGATCGGAAAAAATGTGCACAGCGAAACCCCGATTTCACGTTGTCCGTTTAGTACGTTAAGCGTTATTCAAATTACGACCGATCCGGACGGGCAGAACAGAATTTTTCGCCGCGAAACTGGTTTTCGGAATCTGTTGCTATGACAGTACGCCGAATCATCGGCGTCCGGCACTGTTCTAGAATGCTTGATGTCGTCGGCTCCGACAGTGGCCCGATTTTTTGGCAGCGATTTCATTGGCTCTCGCCAGGTGCGCGCTCTTTATCCCTTCTGGGTGAATACCGTCACGTGAATTACGGACTGAGCTACTGCGAATGCTCGAATATGTTCTCCTCTGTCCGTCACGTCAGATAAACCACTTCGTTCGGACGGAACGGTCGAGCTGTGAATAGCCCTGTATCCGCTTCCGAAGTCTTTTTTCCGCGGGTCTCTGAAAAAAAAAAGACTGAAAATGTTAAGAGATTTCCAAAATTATCTTTTTATTTTTTCAAAAACATCGTTTAATACGTTTTTCTAAACTGCTGAAAACCGTTTTCTATGTACAAGACTCACGCATATTTTTAGTTGTTTCTTTTTAATGGAAATTAGTTTATTAGTTGTTTAAAGCGGCTCTAGTATTCATTTTCTTCAGTCTTACGGTGTTGTTCAAGAGAGGTTTCCTCCAAACGTCCCGTCTCATCTTACGTCCCGTATTACAACAACTGACCATCAAAGCTACAAACACTCTTTTTCTTAAAGCTCTCCCAGAAGGCAATGAATGTATCATCTATTTCATTTGGTTTAATTTGGTTATTAACTGATTAGAAAAATCTTATATATAAACATACGTGAATAAATAAAAAAAAAAGAAAAAAAAAAAAAGAAACTAAATACCAAAAATATAAGTTTATAAATAAAAGAGAATAAAAATGGAGATACCGTTAGCCTTAAATAAAACTTAAAGAATAAATGCTACTTCAGAAGCAAGTCTTAAAGTCTTAAACGCGTTAGTGTCACTAAAACTTTTGTATGTGATACGTGGACTGGAAAAACATAAGAAAAAAAAATCTTTTAAAAAGGTTACGCTATTCTTTTTCTTACGTTTTCCAACATAAATACAATATATCTGAGAAGGTTTTAAGTCTTTTAAAAATCTTTAAAACTTTCCATTGTACCAATCTTCAAAAAAGGTATTTATTCTATTTGTTAAATCCAGTCTTTGTATAAAATTACAGGAAAATTTTAGGAAGAAGCATTTTATCCGTACCTTTTAAAGAACTTTCTTCTGTATTTATCATTGTTTGTTTTTGATATTTTAAAGCTCTTTGGGTTGAGAGTTGGTAAAAGCTATTTGGTCATGGATATTTTATATCGCTTGTTGATTTTTCTACAGGATTTTAAATGTTGAGATGAGAGGAAAATGTTTTGTTGGTTGGACTTCATAAAAGGACCTTTGTCTTACTGCTAGAGAATGTGAGGGATAAGTTTAATAATTTTGTGCTATGTTTTATGATGCTGAAAATATTTAACTATCATTTATGAGCAATATTATTTGTTTCTATACTCTATGCTGCACGTGACTTAGTAGCCTTTCATTTTTGTTCTGGCTTGAAAAAAAAAAAAAAAAGAAACAGTGGCACTCCGGGATTTCTGACAGAAATCAAAACTTACGCGTGTATTTTTTGAATAGTCAGTGTTTTTTTCCCATCTCAAAAACGCCAATATACAAGTGTATTTATGTGCGCACATATACAAGGTGCATTCAAGTTCTAAGGCCTCCGATTTTTTCTGCAGACTTGAAAGCCATAGAGACATGAGCATTGTTTTAAAATGAGCGCGAGTTCTTTGTCAAAAATATCACAGAGATGGCAACACTATGCGACAGATGGAACTTTAACGCCAGTCGCGAGAATGAGAACTGTTTTCGATACTTAAAATGGCGACGTTTGCCTTATTTGAACAGCATGCAATTATTCGTTTTCTGAATTTGCGTGGTGTGACACCAACTGAAATCCATTGACAGTTGAAGGAGACATGTAGTGATGGAGTTATGGATGTGTCGAAAGTGTATTAGTGGGTGCGACAGATATTCGTTTTTCCATGTGCAGGTGCTTTTTAGCACTCGTCAGCTTGAAATAGTAAAGTAACTGAGCAGAGGCAAAAAATTTCTTATAGAGGCAAACAGAGCCACAAAAACTGGTAGCTAATGTGAAATTAGAACACCAGCGAGCGACCGGTACAACCTGTACATTTTAAAGCAGAGCTCGGGTATAAAGCAGTAAGTAACCGCCCCTAAGCCAGGGCCTAAGACAGAAATCTGTACCTCAGAACCAGACTAACGTAAGTCCATTTTCGTCATTTTTCGGTAGAGGGGAAAAACGATAGTCGAATACATCGTTTTTCCCCTCTACTGAAAAATGACGAAAGTGGACTTACGTTAGTCTGGTTCTGAGGTACAGAAATATGCAATACACCACCAACTCGTTTATTCCATCCATGGTGTATCACATGTTTCTGCCAAGCGGTTACTTGCTGCATCATAAAAAGCTGCAGCGTGGACCTCTTGACTAACAAATAAATATGTTATTGGATTTGTAAGTACATACTCGTAATTCGTACTTTAACAGAAATTACTTTAACAGAATGGTACTGGAGAAAAGTCGTTACATAGTGCGCTTTCCGTACTCTACTTACAAAAAACCCACGGATTCTGCAAATATATAGTAGTTGTAGTGTACCTACCGACTGCCGTAGAATGACTGCCATTGTCTTTTCGTAAGCCAGTAGTTGGAGTCGGTGTCCAAACTTATTCAAGACACCAAAACATTACATACAATAAATCGTTGAAGACAAATAACAGGGTACAATACAAAAACAGCAAGACGAAGGACTTACAAAACACAGAAATATATAGCTAGTTGCGCGTGTGCTTGAAGGTTCAACATGTAAGTTATACGTGTTCCAAATTGTGTCCTATAAAAACCACTTCAACCAATATAGGGGAAATCTATTGGAAAAATAGCAATCCGATGTATCGATTTTTGCTTTCCGTGGACACTTTTTTGAATGCCAAATCGATTGTCCATACCGTTAAGTCGTGGAAATTGGTCATTTGCTTGGCTGTTTGAAAGTATCGGAAATTTTTATTTCTTGCTAAGAAGATATTTTAACGCTTATGTAATATTGTGTGTCTGTTCTATGGAGTTCAACTACATTGCAATGTGAATAGTTGAAAAATTCGCATGAGTTTCGAAATAAATTGTTTATACGTGTTGTAACTCCACCATTCATTTCAGAGATGGCGCTACAAGCGAGCCAAACAATAACTTTAACTTCGACTTGGCTCTCGTTACTTTGCATTTTTGCGTAGTCGTGTCTGTCTAGTCGTGTTCTGTTGTCCTCTTGTATGTTTGTATCCGTTGATGGTGAAATAAAACTGGAAAAAACTACAAATGGATCCTTATTAAAACTTCCGACCCTACTCGTGTTCCTACAATATGTATCGATAAGTCGTGATTTTTATCATGATTTTTTAATACATAAACATCTGCATTCTTAGAAGTGAATAGTTTTTCCTTATGGTTTTGAAGTTAAAACTATAAAATATGAGACTGTCGTACGATCTTATGCTTCTATATATTTTAGATGAATAGGAAGAAAATGACACACATAATTAGGCTACGGTTTAAGTATAACTTAACTTTTAGCAGTGCATATAATCAGAAGAGATTATAGGATAAATATTACTAAATATTTGCGTATTTAACAGTGATTAGGAGCCCCATTTTTATTTGCTCTTTAATGATTAGAAAAACTGCATTTTTTCATATAAAATTTACACTTTGTAACCAACACTTTTTTTTCAGAAACAAATAAGTGTATGCTACCACAAGGAAAACATTTTTTGAGAAATATCTATGAGATATAGTATTTGTGTGCGTAAGTTTTTCTAATCAGGAAGATAAAAAAATGCAACTTACATCGTGAGATAATGTAAACTTTAAACTTGCATAGTTCACGAGATTTTATTTGTGTATATGTTACGGCCAAAGCCCGAAGTCGGCCAGTTCGCGAAATGGCCAATATCGCCTCAAAATGACCGGCCAAAGTCCGAAATTTCCTTGATTTCGGGCTTTGGCCAGCCAGTTCGCGAACTGGCTAGAGGCGATCGGCCAAAGTTAGAAAAAAAAGGTAGTGACACATTTTGTGTGTCATGACCTTTTTCACATGTCACATTTTGTGCTTGTTCACCATAACGCTAAAGATAATCCCATTATATCTGTCACAGCAGGGGCGGATACAGAAATAGTTTTTATGGGGACCCAGAAAAGTAAAAGTGCTTCCCCGCCCCCTACATTTTTTTATAAAAAAATCTCACAAAGTTCCTTTAAATTAAAAAAAGGGGGGGGGGGGTTGAAAAAAATATTTTAATATTTTAAGCCGATCAAATATTAAACCAGTGGTTCCTAGCATGGAGGCGATTGCTCCTGAAGGGCGATTGGACTCCTCAAAGGGGCGGTAAATTCTTAAAGGGCAATGAGTATTTAGAAGAGAAAAAAAAGTAGAAATAAAACTAGCGAAAACCACAATTGTAAACATGTACGAAACCGGTTGTTTAGAGTTGATCGGGGTGTCTTGAGCTAGGTGGCGTCTTCGGATGACATTAATTAACGAAGAAATTAATTTAAAACCTTTAATACATTTTTTGCGCTTTTTGAATTCGAATAAAACTAATTGAACTTAAAATTAAAGTTTAAGAGCTTCCTCCTTGCACCTAAAATTAACCTTTGGAAGTATTTCGTCATTTATTGCTAATTTTATAAACTTTCAAGTTGTCAATTTGTTTTAATTCAAATTTTTAGTTTCAACGATTTTAGTTCCCCTGAGTCTAGTGTAGAAAAGAAAATAATATTTCTTGAAAAATGTACTTCTGTTTTTTGAAAAGTACGTCGAAAATTTTGGATGTTTCCCTTCAAATGCTTCAGTTATATATCAGCTCACTTTGTGAAAGGAAAAAAGAATAAAGGTATTTTTATTTCTTTATTATTATTTTTAGTTTAAAAATGATTGGTTATAATTGCTTTATTGAGTACATTTTATTTCAACTTAAAGTTAGGTTTTTATATTTTTAATAATATCGATGTTCACTAGAGTCAACTTATTGTTTTTAGAGGAAGAGGGGGGGGGGGGAAGGCGATAAGTGTCAGTCAGCGTCTTGAAGGGGGCGATGAGCTCAAAAAGGTTGGGAAACACTATTAAAAATTATGTCAAATTATACAATATTATTTAACCTAATTAGTAAATGAGGCACGGTATTATTTAGAAACAATTGTCAATATGATTTAAAACAAAAAATTATCAAAACGAAATCGTCACCTTTTTCCATCACAGATGAATGAATGAATGAATCGTGATATATATTATGTATCATTGATTTAGCAAAACCTGAGTATTCTTTTACCCTGTCTAGCCCCTGATTGCTATATTATTCCCATAGCAAACCAAAGTGATGTTATTCAAATATGCTGTACATGAGCTTTTTTTAAAGACATAGTTCAAAAATTTTTACAAATGTTATGGAGAAATTAAAAAGCAATTGAACAGTAAACATAGTAAAATTATTTTGATCCCTTTGGAAGCCCTCCACCCCCCTAAAAGCCGCTACAGCCACAGAGTAGTTTTTGGGAGATATCGGCACTCTTAGGCACCTAGGATCGTCCATCAGAAAAAAGGCTAAGGTGGGTAGTAGCGTGAAGATCTCACACCAAAAAACTCATGGTCTCTTATGAAAATTTCCTCTTCCTTGGAGAAAACAAACTAACAAACAAAAAAATAATCACATTATCTACTGAATTAGTTTATTACAGAAAATTATGACTATCATCATTTGACACAAAAAAAAAAAAAAAAAATGTTATGGCATTTCGAATATTGCACAAGAGTTTGTTATTTTTACATCTGCAGCAATTTGTTTAGCACTTGTTAGTGCAACTGCATCGAACAGCAAGCACATCGCACATTGGCCAGGGAGTTCCGGCCACTTCGCGAAGTGGCCGGCCAAAGTCGCATATACGCAATTCATTTTCAGTACATCGGACTTTGGCCACACGCCCCGGCCAATGCGCGAAATGGCCAGCCAATTCGCGAAGTGGCCGGACTTCGGGCTTTGGCCGTAACATATATAAATATGCGTCAACGTTTTATTATTTCATTTTAAATCAGAAACTATTAAGAGAGAGAGATAGAGAGATTTTTAGCGTGGATAACGATTTTACTCTTTTGTGAAGAATCTATATATATAAAAGAAAGTCGTGTTAGTTACACTATTTATAACTCAAGAACGGCTGTACCGATATGGCTAAAAATTGGTGGGTAGGTAGCTTAGAGCCAGGAGACGGACATAGGCTATAATTTAAGTGTGCCAGTTACATAAATAGAAAAAAACGTCTTATTAACTAAGCCTTTTTTGACACCTGCATGGCTGAGCGACATAAAACACACGTTCTGGCAGCTTCCGGAGCGCCGTAAACAGGTTGTAAGTTAGCGGTGCGTTGAGTGTTATTTGACTTTTTTGTGAAGTAAATTACAAACAAACGCGTTACCTCCTTTGAAATTTATATGTGATAAGCTGTCAGAAACGATTGTCACTTAAGAGTTTTTACGCCTCTGTGACTGCGAGGTGGATAGCGCTTGGTGGGATAGCTCTTGGACTGCAGTTAAAGAAATTGTTCTTCTCACTACTATTCTATCTTCTATATATATAAAAGAAAGTCGTGTTAGTTACACTATTTATAACTCAAGAACTGCTGTACTGATATGGCTAAAAATTGGTGGGTAGGTAGCTTAGAGCCAGGAGACGGACATAGGCTATGATTTATGTGTGTCAGTTACATAGATAGAAAAAATGTCTTATTGACTTCGCCTTTTTACGAAGCCTTTTTTGACACCTCTATGGCTGAGCGACATAAAGCACACGTTCTGGCAGCTTCCGGAGCGCAGTAAACAGGTTGTAAGTTAGCTGTGCGTTGAGTGTTATTTGGCTTTTTTGTGAAACAAATTACAAGCAAACGCGTTACTTCTCTTGAAATTTATATGTGATAAGCTGTCAGAAACGATTGCTCATTCTGAGGATCCCGCTGATCCTGACCGATATGCCGTTTGAATTTAAAAGACTTCAATTTCCGATCCGTCTTGCATTTGTCATAACCATCAACAAATCACAAGGCCAATTCTTAAAAGTTTGAGGCTTGAATCTAAAACATCACTGACACTGTTTTTCCCATGGTCAATTATATGTGGCATGGTTACGAGCTGGAAGACCATCTCCGTTGTTTGTTTTTGTGTCTGATAATAAAGCAAAAAATGTTGTGTATCACAAGGTACTTAAGTGAAGAGCAACCTATGTACTGAAATACAGAAACAATAATGAATGATTAATGTAGGTACTTAATTTTTTTTTGTATTTTCTAATAATAAAAAACTTAATAAATTCAAAAATTTGCTTATTTATTGCCTTTAAGGCGGAACAGAGTTCGCCGGGTCAGCTAGTATACTATAACGGAATCAAAAGCAAAAGTTTTTATGCAAGATAATGAACAAGAAATCAAAGTCTCAACAGTAAATATGCATGCAATACAGTCTAAATTACCTATAGAGATAAATTTAAAATAACACTTACTTCAAAAGTTGGAAAAATAGCTAAACAAAGTACAGCGGTTTAGTAAATACGAAAGTTTAGTTTAGTAAATATGAAATGCTAAAAAAAAATAATATTGAAAGGAAATAAGTAAATAATAAACAAAATACCTTGTCTTTAAACGAGATTTTGTATTTTCGTAAGTTAAGAAGTAAAAAAAAGTTAAGAAGTAAAAACAGAGTACTCTAGCTTAGTTCACTTAGAAACGAACAGAGATCACTGTATATTTAAAAAAAGAACATTTCGTGTTAACTTACGATGTTAAAAGAAACGTACTATATTGCTTTCAAAAAAAAAAAAAAAAAAGTCACACATCTGTAAATTAAAGAAGATGATTCTTAAGTTAGATTTTGTCTTGTACTTGAGTATGTTGCACAAAATGATTTAAAGAAATGAACGACTTCCTTTGTAACCAGATAATTGGCATCTTCGTTGGTTCAATAAAATACAAAACTTTTAACTATGTTGTGTGTTAAGTATGGCACAGTGCTTCTGATGCATAATAACATTTGCTAAACAATCTGGTAAATATTGCTAATTTGCTTTAGTTAACGTTACTTATTTCACAAACTAGCACTGAAATGTATCAAATATCTTGGCATAAAAATATTCCAGCAATTATAACAGTTAATTAATAACAGTATGCAAGTTTTGCATTTTTATAGCGTAAAGGAGATTTTCAAATCTAACTTAATGAAAAATGCTCAATACAGAAAATAAAGACTCTAAAACATCGGCTACACTCTTTAAAATAATGACAGCTTTCGATTAATAACTAGAAAATAAATAAATTTATAATCCTAAATGAACACGACAACATCTGTTGTCTTTTCAATCAGTGGTATATTTTTTAAACGTCCCTCATGAAAACAAATTAATATTTTTTTAGTTTTTACCTGTCAAATTTCGTGAGAGATGACTAGCTGATTTATTTGAACTTACTTGTTTTTCTCCGCTTAAAATTTGTTATTTTAACCTGAAGTATTATAGTTCTTTATTTTTTTGAATAAATCTGAAGAGTGAACTTTAAATCTGACTAATACTTTATAAGCCCATTATTTTTTAACATTTATATTGTTACAAATCTTGTAAATAGTTGTTGTTTTTCCTGCCTTGCATCATTTTAATTAGTTTTGTTTTATCTGGCTACATGTTGCAAAAGTATCTGAAGATATCACTTCTACCATTTGTATACCGACCCTGTAACATTTTGTAGCTTTTGCACTTACCCTAACTTTAATAAGCATGAAGACATTTTCGCTAGGAGTTGTAATATCGTGGGTTTTTCTTTTTATCACTAGAATGTTCTTGAATGGATTATTTAAGTTTGTGAATGAATAGAACACTCCGGATTTTGCTAGAATGTTGTAGAAATTTCCTTCCGAGTATAAATAGCTGTCCAACTGCCTAGAACACAGTTAGTTCTTTTCAGATTTGATGTCTGGAGACTCGTTTTATTCGCTCGGGCGAATGATTGTTTTGCTTTTGTAATTCTTTAACGTGTTTTTCAGTTTATTAAATCTTCTTATTATGTCTTGATTTGCCAGGAGATGTGTGTGTTCCTTGAGCGTATCCACAATTTACGACGGATCTTCACAAACTTGTGCACACAGGTTTCTTGATACTCTAAAACTCACCGTAGAATGGCTTATAGGGCTCATGCGCTAATAAATCCAATACAAACTAAAATTCACGTCGGGTCAAAGGGTTAAATCCCCCCAGGGGAGGGGAGGCGCAAATAAACAGGGAGGCTTCTTGGCAAAAATCCAGTTTCTGATTGTGTTGGGAATGGCTGCCTGCCCTATAAACGGGTCTTATGGCATGCGTTTTGTGCTAAATCGGTCTTTCACCTTAATGGTGCTCGTATAAACGGAACCGCGCATATTCCGCCTGAAATTTGGAAGATGTGTCTACTCGGGCTCGGGTACTCGGGTGGTTTCAGAAATAACAACAACAACAAATCCAGTTTCCGTCTTATTGTTACCAAATTGCACACAGAGGAACTTTGATGCTCAGAAACTCACATGGGGAGTTTTCATTCCCCAACTAGGAGGGAGGGGTTAGACCCGATGAGGGATTAAGAATAAACAATTACATTTAAAAATAATGCCACTTTTAAATTGATAAAAGGCAAAAAATGTAAAGAGGTCCGAATTTAAATTTTGTGTCATAAAAGTCCACTTTTTTTAGATATTGACCGGACATTTTACACCTTTTTTTTAAGCCTGCTCGTAGAAAATGCTTGACTTGATAGAATTTTTGTTTTCGAGATGGATCGTGCAATGCCGGTCAACGCAGCCAGTTGACAATAAAGACTGTTTCAATTTTTTTGCAATTTGATAGTAACTTTTGCCATTTTTTTCAGCATTGCTGTTTCAGTGTATTAAATTTCGGAACTGCGTTGCATCCTCCAATTTCTGGGTTTTTGTGTATTTAGAGCGTGAACTATGCGTTTACGACTATAAAATCCATACACAATTGCTTGCTTAGACGTTGTCTGCACCAAATAAAGTGCTGCTGCACTGTAAAAAAAAAAAAAAAAAAAGATTTTTTTACAGAATAATACAGGTATTTTTATAGTAACAAACTAAAAATTGCTAATTCTACAGTAATAAACTGTAAAATCGCTCATTTTACACTAATAAACTGTAAAATTACTGCTTTACAGTAATAAACTGTAAAATTGCTAAATTTGCAGTTTATTACTGTGTATTTTAGTTTTAAACTGGACCCTCTGCTGCCAGTATTATACTGTTGTTTTTACAGTATAATACAGCTAATTTTATGGTAATAAACTGTAAAACTGCAGGGATAAACTGTAAAATTGCTGCTTTACATTAATAAACTGTAAAATTGCAGGAATAAACTGTAAAATTGCAGGAATAAACTGTAAAATTGCTGCTTTACATTAATAAACTAAAATTGCAGGGATAAACTGTAAAATTGCTGCTTTACATTAATAAACTGTAAAGTTTCTGCTTTACAGCAACAGACTCGAAAATTGCTGTTTTTACAGTTTATTACCGTGCATTCTACAGTTTTAAACTGGAATCTCTGCTGCCAGTATTATACTGTAAAAACAACACTTTATTTTTTTGCATCTTAAGGCTCTCTCTGTGCACTGTGCATTTGTTTCTGTAGTTAGGAAGACAAGCATTTCAAATCGATAATGACGTTAAACATCATCTGTAATATTAGCGGGTAAAATATATCATATACCATGACTGACTTCGCAAACTAGCTCTTCTAGTAAACATATGCTTTCGCTTCTAATCCATCAGGATTATTAGCCAACACTCCACACCCGGGTACTTTACTGAAAATGTCAATACGAAGAAGGTATTTATTTCAAAATGCTGATTATACAGAGAGCTCAGAGGAACGGAGTGAATTATGAAAGTGCTCCATTCATTCTAATTATTACACACAGTCGATCGCCTGCAACTTCCGATGAAGGATCGAGGTAATGAATCTGGGAAGGATCCCGCCTTCTATAGTTGATAATGAAATATCTTCTTGAAACCGACGCCTTGCTGTTCGAGACATCAGAGGTTAATGTGTTTCACAAGATTTGGCACTGCATTTTGTCAGTTGAAACAAAGGCATAATTGTTTAGCTGTAGTTCAGTTAGAATGAATGTATGTTTTAAAGCTGGAGTAACAATATCCAAAACAAATTGCGCGTCATTCAAGTAATGTATAGTCACTAACGAAAGTTGTCCGTAATCGAGCAATAAAGCTTTATACTGCAGTGGGCAGGTAAACGGCAGTATCTGCAAAAATGAGTTTTCGAGATAATTGAAGAAACGCGTTTTTGATTTCCCACAAAGATCAATAAAACATTGAACATCGAACATAGGCGATACTATATGTTTATACCGATATATTTTTTGGGTAATCGATTGAATTTTGATTTTGCAAGCGCATAGAGAGGTAAAGCAGATACTGCCGTTTACCTGCCCACAGCAACGAAAAATGCAGTTACTGCTAATTACCATTGGTTAAAAAAGTTTTTTTTTTCATCGGAAACCAAAACAAGATGCTTGTACCATAAAACTAATGCAACATAGATTTCAAAAATGCAAAAAAATGAAAATCGAAAAATTTGCAGTTACTGCCCTTTACCTGCCCACGGCAGTATACACTAGGTTAGGTAATGTATCATTAAGAAATAGGTACATAGCTACAAATCTAACGCTATTATTAATATTTTTTGGTAATTTGTGTTCTTGAAGAACACAGATCTTTCACATTATACACTGTGAAAATGAATGTTGGTATTACAATACAATACAGCAAATTTTATAGTATAAACTGTAAAAATTTCGATTTTCACAGTAATAAACTGTAAAATTGATAATTATACAGTTTATTACCGTGCATTTTACAGTTTTAAACTGGAACCTCTGCTGTAAATATTGTACTGTTTGTTAACCGTATAATACAGCTAAATTTTGCTTCAATAAACTGTAAAATTTCTAACTTTACAGTAAAATAAATTGCTAGTTTTACAGTTTATTACTGTGCATTTTACAGTTTTAAACTGGAACCTCGGCTACCAGTATTATACTGTGAAAACAACAGTTCATTTTTGTCAGTGTAAAAATGTTTTTTTTTAAAAACATTTTATGCCTATATTAATTAAAAAAAAACAAGGTACATATTAGTATTATTTATTTTAAGTGTAGGCATTAGATGCAGGATAAGAGAAAAAACTAAGAAGTATTGTATTTCCAAACTAAGTTATATAAGCGGTAAACCGTACGTCAATTAACTCACAGCCCAGTTATAATATCCAGAGTCAGCACTTCTATCCTCAGAATAGAATCGGTATTCAGTAAGTAGATTCTTTGCTGGATCTACGTATTATTTAACTAAAGCTAAGAAAACCAAGAAACTGGTAGCTAAAACTAATTTACCACAGTCAGCAAGAGTGTGCAATAGGGTGGGGCGAAAAATAAAAAGTTTTTCAGATCAACTTCTAATAGTTGCCAAAAGTTGTCTTTGGTGATAGTTAGCTTTTGTGCAAAATTTGAGGAAAAACGGTTAATATTTTCAGGGGGCGCTGCAATCGCAAAGTTTTACCATAGCTTTTATAGGGATTTTATGGTTAAAATATAAAAAAGAATGCCTTTAGCTAGTCTCTTTGTGTTTTTTTTACTCAAAAGATGTTTTCATGCATTCAAAGCATATGAAATGACCCACAAACATTATTTCATATTGTAACATTGCCCCCTTCCCAAGGACTGCACGTCCCGGGCAGTACAATCCCCAGAAAGGAAGCAAGGGAAAATTTACAGATGCACACATTACATGATGACCAATCATAAACATGATCAACAATAACAATGAGAACATGAAAGAAATAATAACATTGATGAAGTAATATTACAGACAATTAAAGGCAAAAGTTATACACAAAATTTACAAACAAATTACCATGGTAGCTTTAGATTTACTTTACGAACTATGGCCATAGTATGGGGCTAGCCGATCATAATGTACAACCCTAGGTTTTGAATGTGATGACTTCTGGATCCTCACTACGACGTCGTTCAGCCGGTGGAGAACTGTGTAAGGTCCATCCCAATGCGACTGCAATTTGGGTGACAGACCTTTACGTCGGATGGGATTCCATAGCCATACTTTGTCACCTTCTTGAAAGTCATGACCAGTGGACCTTGTGTCGTATCGGGTCTTCATCTTCTCCGTCGCGATGTTGATTCGCTCCCGTGCAAAGTGATGAACGTCTTCCAACCGGGCCTGGAGATCCTGGACGTACTCCTCAGGCGATGAAGGCGCATCTGGAGGGAGACCGAAGACGAGATCACAAGGCAGCCGAAGCTCTCGGCCGAAGAGCATCTGTGATGGGGAATATCCGGTGGTCTCGTGGACAGCACTGCGGTAGGCCAGCAGGAACAGAGGAAGTTTCTTGTCCCAATCCTGTTGATTTTTGGAGACCATAAGCGAGAGATTATTAAGGATTGTCCTGTTGAATCTCTCCACCATGCCGTCCGATTGTGGGTGTAGTGGTGTCGTTCGAGTTTTCTCAATTTTGAGGATTTTACATAGGCCCTTAAACACAGCAGAGATGAAGTTCCTTCCCTGGTCAGAATGGATCTGTAAAGGTGTCCCATATCTCGAGATCCAATGCTGGACTAGAGTCTCTGCTACAGTGGTAGCTTCTTGATCCGGAATGGAATATGCTTCGGGCCATTTGGTGAAATAGTCAATGGCAACGAGGATGTATTTGTTCCCATCAGTAGTTTTCGGTAGAGGACCAAGAATGTCGATCCCGATTCGTTCGAAAGGAGCTCCTACGTTGTAAAGATGTAGTTTCCCGCGGCTTCTTCTCTTCGGTCCTTTACGGGCAGCACAGGCGTCACAAGAATGACACCACTTCTCCACGTCATCCTTCGCCTTGCTCCAGAAGAAGCGCTCTCGAACCTTGTGGAGGGTTTTCAGGATACCAAAGTGTCCTCCAGTCGGACTACTGTGCAATTCCTTTAGAACGTCTGGAATTCTTGATCTGGGAAGGAGTAACTGCCATTTGAATGCTTTACCATCGTCAGATTCCCATTTCCGATACAGGACGCCATTTCGCAACTGGAGAGATTTCCATAGAGCCCAGTATCTTTTCGTTGCAGGACTGTAGAGAGAAACGTCTTGCCAACTAGGTCGCCGACTGTCCTTTTCCATTAACTCTATGATAGGCTTTAGGTCTGGGTCTTCAAGCTGATCTTTTCTTACTTGGTCGTCACTCCATGGATCAGGATCTGAAGATGATGAAGTAGCAGTAACTTGACAGGCAGTAGGGATTGTCGTCCCGTACTGTTTCTCAATTCGGGAGCAATAATGGCAGTTCTCGGAACAAGGTCTTCTTGATAATGCGTCAGCATTACCGTGTGACGAACCTTTTCGGTGCTTAATCTCGATGTCATATTCCTGGAGCCGCTGTATCCACCTGGCTACCTGGCCCTCTGGATTCTTGAAATTCAAAAGCCAAGTTAAAGAGGCATGATCAGTCCGGAGCAGGAATTTACGGCCGTAGAGGTAATGATGGAAATGTTCTACAGCTTTAACTATGGCGAGCAATTCCTTTCTCGTGACACAATAATTTCGCTCCGACTTGGATAAGCATTTGCTCCAGTAAGCGATGACATGTTCGTTACCGTCTATTTCTTGAGATAAAACAGCTCCAACGCTCTCGTGGCTCGCATCAGTGTCAAGTATGAAGGATTTTTCAGGCTGAGGATAAGAGAGAATAGGCGTTGATGTTAAAGCCTCCTTCAGCTGTAGAAATGCATCCTCGCATTCTTTGGACCATTCAAATTTTTGTTTGCTCTCCGTCAGCTTATGCAAAGGTCGTGCAATATTGGAAAAACCCTTCACAAATTTCCTGTAGTACGTGCAGAGCCCCAGGAAACTTCGCAGCTGATGGACATTTTCGGGGCGGCTCCAATTCTTGACTGCCGATACCTTATCTGGATCTGTTCGTACACCTTCGGAAGAGATAATGTGACCAAGGTAGTTCACCTCACGGCGGAACAAATTACATTTGGACGGGCTCAACTTCAGGTTGGCTTCCTTAAGCTTTTGCAGCACCTTCCTAAGATTAGTCAAATGTTCCTCAAAACTGCGTCCTATGATGATGATGTCGTCCAAGTAGACAAGACAGGATTCATAAGACAGTCCTCGTAACACTGATTCCATAAGACGCTCGAACGTGGCTGGTGCATTGCAGAGGCCGAAGGGCATCACTTTGAACTGCCACAAGCCTTGTCCGGTTGTAAACGCCGTCTTCTCTCGGTCGTCGGGGTGTATCTCCACCTGCCAGTAGCCGCTCTTTAAATCCAGGGTCGAAAACCACTTGTGTCCGGAAAGGGTGTCCAGAGTGTCATCGATCCGTGGAAGAGGGTAACTGTCCTTCTTGGTGATGTCATTCAGGCGTCGGTAGTCAACACAAAATCTGGTGGAGCCGTCTTTCTTTCGGACCAAGACGATAGGGGATGCCCAAGGACTGGATGAGGGTTCGATGACGTCATTCTCCTGCATCTCTTTCAAGAGGATCTCAACCTCTTCCTTCTTGGCGAACGGTAGTCGTCTTGGATGCTGCTTGATAGGGGGATGATCTCCAGTGTCGATCCTATGCTGCGTTAAACTCGTGCGACCAACATCCTCGGATGTAGATGAAAACACCTGCTTGAAGTTGTCCACCAATTTTTCCGCAGCGTATCTTTGATCCTTCGATAATGGTGCACTCCCAATTAATTTCGAAGTCAAGGACTCGGAAGACACAGTCTCGGAGGAATCAATTCTTCTGATGATGCAGTTTACGGGAGTACAGGTTGCCAACACTTCTCCTTTCTTAATATTCCTCGGTCTTTCACTCACATTGGCGACTCTCACAGGAACTGCATTCCTTGAAAGGTCCACAAGCGTAGATGCCACTAGTACTCCTTTTGGGCTATTACTCTGGTTAGGATATTCAATTAGGCCGAATTTAAAGCTGTTGTTTTCCTTGAGGGAGCCAGGTATTAGTACTTCTGATCTAGAGGGAATCGATAAATCAGTTTGGGCTATTATTTGATGAGCAGATTTTAAGTTATTTTCGGTATTGAAAATCACTATGTCTTCCCTCATCGAGTGCAGCTCATTATTTCTACAGTCAATAGAAAAATCAAATTTTCTCAAAAAGTCCAATCCGAGAATGAAGGGATCTGTAATGTCAGCGACGAATGCCGTGTGATGGTAAGTGGCACTCCCGAACATTATTTCTAAGTTCACTTTTCCTTCAATCTCGATTTTGTCACCTGTCACAGTTTGGAGAGTAACGCAGGGCGGCGTCCATAAGATCTTGAGTCCAAATTGACGAGCCACATCAGTCTTAATAATGGTAACGTTGGCTCCTGTGTCCACAATCATTTCGCAGGGAAACCCATTCACATAAGCGTAAATGAAGAGTCCGTTGCAGCCGCCACTTCTTGGGGAAATCTGGAAAACTTTGGGAGACTTCTTCTTTTCTTGGCGAGCTTCGCAGTTCTTTCGTGCGTGGCCCTCACCGCCACATTTCCAGCACTTCAGTGGTTGTCTACTTTGGTCTTGGCGAGCCGCGATCTTCTTCAGGGTCCCCGACATCTCTTTCATTTGTCGCTCAAGTTCCGAGAGACGAGTTAAGTTCGAATCCGGAGAACTCACTTCCACGCCTCTGATTGTATGGCGATCCTTGCGGGATGTTTGCTGTGCAGCCTCGAACTTCATTGCGTACACCAGACCGGATTTAAGATCTTTAATGTCCGCCATCCGGAGAGCCGTCTGAATTTCTGAACTTCGCACTCCGTCTATGAAGTAGTTCAGGGCCAGGCTATCGCGAATATCCGAAGGACAGTTCGAGAAGGCGAGATGGGAAAGCCTCTCAACGTCTGCTGCAAAAACTTGCAAAGTCTCTCCGGCCCTCTGGAGTCGGGATTTCAGCTGGAGTTGGCTGAATTCTTTTTGGCATGCTTCGCCAAAGCGAAGCTCCAAGGCCGATGATAAGGCATCGAAGTCGCGGTGCTTGTCCTCTGGGAAGGTCTGTAGTATGTCAGCTGCATCCCCTCTCAGCGAGGCTGCAAGGTGACAGGCTTTCGTGGAAGAGTCCCAGGAGTTTGCTTCTGCAACGATGAGGAACTGCTTCTTGTAAATATTCCACGAGGTCTTCCCGTCAAACGTGGCCAGTTTGATGGATGGACGAGAAGTTCCAGCTGCAGCTACGCAGTCACTTGAGTTGTTGGAGGATGCTGATAACTTCGATTCAAGCTCTTTAATTTTCTTTTCCACGTGGTTTTCTACTGTGGTGATTCGATTCTCAACGCTGTCAACTTTCTCTTCTAGAGCCTCCACTTTATTTTCCACATTGGTAAATTTACTTTCCACCAAACTTTTCATTGACGTTAAATCGCTTTTAATTTCTTCAGCTAGATCAATTTTTAATTGTTCTTGATTAGTAGCCAGCGTCGCCATATCATTCTTTATTTGCTCTTGATTTGAAGTTATGCTTGCGGTTAAATCACTCTTTAATTGTTCTTGATTCGCAGCCATGTCATTTTTTAATTGTTCTTGATTCGCAGTCATGTCACTTTTAACAGCGTTGATCGCGTCAAGAAGTTTCTTCAGTTGTTCCTCCATTGCTCGAGTAATCACCATAAAATTCTGAAGTCAAAAAGTCCTCAGGATGAAAAGTCCAAGTTCACAGAAAATTCCAAGAAAGTCCTTGAAGATGCCCCACGTTGGGCGCCAAAATTGTAACGAGTCCGTAGCACCTTCAACTTTCTTCAAATGAGCATTCCAATCTTGAGGAAGTAACTATAAATTTATTTACAAGTATGTACACTATTTACAATAAGAGCAGAAAACAATTGCTAAACATCAGCAATTAGGCAGCAAACAGTACACTGTACTCTCAACAGTAAATCAGCACCACGTATCTAACGTGAACAGTAATTAAGAAATTACAAAAGCAAAAACAACATTCGCCCAAAGCGAATAAAAACGAGCACTCTCAGAAATCAACATCTGAAAAGAACTGACTGACTTGTGTTCAAGGCCAGCTATTTATACACGGAAAGAAATGTCCACATACTTCTAGAAAAATCTGGAATATTCTGTTTCATTCATAACATTACGAACAATTCCATTCAGAAATTCTAGCGATAAGAAAAAAAAACCACTCGAGCGAAAATGTCTTCACGCTTATTAAAGTTAGGGCAAGTGTAAAAACTACAAAGTGTTACGGGGCCGGTATACAAGTGATAAAAGTGATATCTTCAGATACTTTTGCAACATGACGTCAGATAAAACCAAAACTAATGAAAATAATGATGCAAGGCAGGAAAAACAACAACTATTTACAAGATTTGTAACAATATGATATATTTATATTTAAAAAAAATCACTTTTTTTCACGTTTTTGTTTCTTTTTAAATGTTTGAAATATAAATATATCATATAAAATAATTTTTTGTGAGTTATTTCATATGCTTTGAATTTATGAATATATCTTATGAGTAAAAAAAAATAACAATGAGATTAGCTAACGGCATTGTTTTTCATATTTTAACCATAAAATCCCCATAAAAGCTGTGATAAAACTTTGCGATCGCAGCGCCCCCTGAAGATATTAACCGATTTTTTTCAAATTTTGCACAAAAGCTAACTATCATCCAAGACAACTTTTGGCAACTATTAGAAGTTGATCTGAAAAACTTTTTATTTTTCGCCCTACCCTAGTGTGCAAGCACTGGGGCCAATCAACTCGAATATAGGTGGAAGCTTAAGCAATAAGCAGTAAGTTCCCGCCTTTAGTTAGGGATAAGGCAGAACTATATGCAATCGCATTCCCTGGATGCCATAACCGGACTGTCGGTATATTGAATGCAGTTCTGCTTTATCCCTGACTTTAGGACGGTAACTTATTTTTCAAGGTTACATATGTCATTGATTACGTGTGTGTTTGTGTATGCTGGTAATTTTTTACTAAAATTCTAACCGACTAGACAACAATATACATAAAATAAATGGTATTTTTTTAAATAACGAATAAAATGTTAACTGCACATTTTCGTTGTGCAAAATACGTGTCATGCAATTTTATTTCAACTTTATTTTTTCTGTACGAACTTGTATTTTGGGAAAAGGTCGGTAGTAATATTCTTTAAACTCGAAATTTTAAAAATCCTTAAAGGCGTCCTTGAAGAAATGAAAGTAGAAGTGTTTCATAATGTGTTCAAGAAAATTGAGAACTAAGAATTTTGGCTAATGACATACTCATATAAGAATCAAATTTAAGTAATTCTCGAGTCCTTTGTGGGGAAAATACTTGGAAAGATAAGTACGGAATATTATTGCTTTTTCTAAGACATATATCAAAGTACTTTCTCTTGTAGTACGTCAACTTACCTGTTTCATATTTATTTTTGACTACTTTATTACCCGGTGTTGCCCGGGTGCTTATCAATACAATAGCGCTCTAAAAAAATATTTGAATGAATTCTGTCCACATGGGCTCTTCAAACTATGTGCTAAATGTTTTTTTTTTACTTTGCAAAACTCAATAACCATAAATACACTAATGCAGGGAAGCAGTACTTTTGAGAAACGTAATCGATAAAAGAAATATCTTGAGTTTGGGTAGAAATTATTTTATCAATTAATCAGAGTGTGTTTTGTATACTTTAATTTTTCAATTTATTTTTTAAAGTGGATAAGGGGAGCGGGATACGTTGACAAACGCCTTTTCAGTCAACATTTCTTTTTGTTTCATTTTGTTGCCATTTGGCCCGTGAAGATCGGCAATTTTCACCCTTAGCTTGAGTGATGCGTTCTAACTTCTATAAGAAACAACCTAAGACGTGTAGTTTTAACAGAAATTATCTAAATTAAACAAAAAAATTTAGTCTGAGATTCAGTTATAGTATTGTTTGGACGCGATTAATATTTTAAAGCTTCATATTTTTTAAAAATAAATAAATAAAAAAAACCTGAGTAACAATAACTGGGATTTCTTTTAACTTTGAGTAGTGTCAGCATACATTAAAAATAAAATAAACACTGAGTCAAGAAATATGTTTTATTTATATTCTTGTTATCAATCACATTCTTCTCCATTCCCTCATTGAGCCGTCATTAAAAATTCATGTGTTTTATTACACCTACAAAATGCAAGCATTAATATTTTTTACTCTTGTTTGAATACTTCATTTCTTTTTTTCTTCGCATATTCTTAAACTTTTATCATGAAAATTATTAAGAGGAAACGTGAATTTAGCATAAATTTACCATGTTATTTACCGCACATTTTCAAAAGTTCGGCGAAACACAAAATTGATTTTTCTAAGGCTCATTTTCATAATTAGAAAAAGTTTGAATTATGAGTATGTTTGATGGAAAAGCTTTTTATAAGATGCTTGTTTTTCTTGCTTTTAAAAAACAAGAGGTAAAAAAACAAAAGTGAAATGCTTGTCCCATTTTCATGTGCGAAAATTGGAGCGTACATTATCATTTAAATAAATTTCGTTAGTTTTAGACTAAATCGAAACAATTTTTTAGTTAAGTTTAATTTTGTTTTGATAATTTGGCATCTTAATAATAAAAAACAACCACAACAACGACGACAAAAGAAAGATATTTCAGAAAGTAAAAACTATGGTTAAAGATCATTTTAACAAACTTGACGTCATTAAAAATCGTGTTTACTGGTAAAAATCTCTAGTATTTTTTTTTTACCAATATGGAAAATAATAGGTCTGGGATTTGAGTGTTTTTCCTCACTTGTAGTGCGCACAATTTGTGGAAACTCTCGTCCCTGATGTTACTTTGTAATGTACCAATGATGGTGTATGTTTTACTAGTTTTAGTACTTACTAGGGCACGTTTCTAAGTGAGATATTTATATTTATCAATAATATTTATCAGTACTGCATTTTTGAAGGTCTACTTAAGCAGTGGAACAAACTAATGCTAAATGATTTGGCAATGTGTTGCTATAAATAATCTTTGCCATTTTCTGCTCACAGATATTGCTGCCTTATTTTATTTTATTTTGTTGCTTATCTATGTTGGATGTTTGCAATCTAGCGTAAAATATTCTATAATGCAATATAGTTCAAATTACTCAGCGTTTTAAAGGTGCTGAGTGGATAGTAGTCAGTTATCTTTAATAAAACTTAATCTGAAAAAAATTGAGCACTTTGAAAGACAACATTTTACCAAAATCATAAAAACTCATTCTACCTTACTGGATTTTTATTCAAAATTGTATGGCTCAAAGATCATTCAAAATAGTTTCAGGCAAAGTTAACTTGATAATATATATTTCAACTAGAAAAATTTGCTAAATAATGACGATTCTTCAAAATATTGTCATCAATAAAAATGTAAATGACTGCTAGGGAATATTTTTCTGTGCATCAAAGATTTGAATTTTATTGGGAGCCTGCCTCAACAATTTAGAAAAAAATACAAAAGCTGGAGAGTTTAGTTTGCATTTTTTTTCGAAAGAAAAAGAAAGGAAAAGGGTAATTTTCTCAGAGTCCGATAACCGATCTTCGATGTCCCGTCTCCAAGTTTAAATATAAGTTTCAAGATCAGGATGATACTTTACATGGCTTGGCAAAGCGAAAATCAATCCCATGAACTTTCTTTTCAATTTAGTTATCTTTCTCTGGTTTTTTGCACCACTTATTCTGAAGTAAAGTAGTCATATGAAAACAGGCAGGGATTTATTGAGTGTTCGTGAAACTGAACAATATTATATATCTCTAAAATTTATATAACAGCTCACATGTGTATAGTACGCTAATTTTTTTATACTAAGCTGATGCATTTTGACATAACTATCGCGTTTTAGAAATCACAATACGTATTCTTTCTACAAATTTTTAACTTTTTCCGATTTTTTTACACTTTAATTCAGTTATCAACTGTTATAAGTACCATTTCGTGTCAAAAAATTAAACTATTTAAAATTTTCGTATTACTGTTGCTCTACATTTTCAAGACATTAACACTTTTACATTTAAAATTTTAAATGCGCCTGAAAATGACGAAAATTTCGCACATTTAAAACCATGTTTTAAGTTCCACTAGTAAAAATTCGAGTAAATTCTAATGAATAAAACTGTACTAATGACAGAATTGCAAGTTCATTTAAAAACCTATGCGGCAAAATGGTTAAATTACATGTAAATGTTGCTCATTGAAATTGAAGTTTTGTTTATACATTCAAATGCTAAAGGCATAAGCATTGAAAGCGTATTTTTATACAATTAAATTGAGGAATACGTTTGAGGGAAATACTTATGTAATAGAAACAAAGGCATATCAGTGATATTTGATTAAGTTCACACATCTTTTTAAATTACAATTTAAGAATAATGTTGCGCAACCGTTTAAATATGTAAAGGTAGATCAATAAAATAGCGTAGAAGTTAGTTTTGTTATCACTATTGTTTTCTTTGGAGACGAATATTGAGAAACGAAGGATAGGAAGGAAGAATAAAACCTTACATTTTTTATTTATAATCAAATTAGCTTTAATTTATCAGTTATACTATTATTATAATATAACATATTACACCCTTAGTAACTATTAATTTGAAAAGGTATAAAAGTATACGCATTTAGTTGTTTTTTTGATACTGATACATGAAAATGAAACGTTAGGTAATACTAGAGTCCATGTATAGAAGCGTAGCTACGCTTCTATATAGAGACTCTAGGGTGCACCAGTTTTGTTTAAAAACATTTTCTATATAGCCGTCTTTACATTAAAAAGTACTGACAGGTCGTTTCACTAATAAAAGTTATAAAATGCTTTTCACTTTTTAAGTCTATCTATGCATTTCTAACGCTTCATAGCAATGCATATAAAATAATCTTTTTAGGTTGGAAATATTAATGATCTTTAGTTTCGAGGAATTATAAATAACGTAATACCTAATTACACATTACAGTACCATCAATCCTTGAAAAGCCTCCAATCCAGAATGGCTTTAAAATTCATCACTTCGATTGCAACATTACCGGAACCCATAACCATTGTTTGCGTTAAGCAGACTTCCAATAAACCATATCCGTTATTCCATTCGGATATCAGAGCCATTCTATACGTATCCACTTATTAGTAAGAAAAATGAATCATCGTTCTTTCTTCATGAATGTCGTTTGCGACAGGATCAATGATACAAAGTTGATGCTGGCAACATCACAGAAGAGCTCTCCATTGGATGTTACTGAATATTTCGTAAAAACGTTGTTTTTTAATATCTTCCACACATTTCGCAAGGTCTTCTATTATTCTAAGAAGAGAAAGAGAATACGATTTACGACTTTTATATTATTTACTGTGGAATAATTATATAAAATTCCATGTGGAGAACGTTTTATTAAATTCTACCGGATACTTCTAGCAATGTAGTTATTTTGTATTTTCTGCAGGAGAAAACATATTTCTGACTTTTCTGTCTACACGATGATTCTTTTTTCAGTAAATCTTTGCCTCTAAGCTTTCCCCCTTGTACATGAAAATAAATACGAAGATGCTGAAAAAACATGCATTTCTTCTTCTTCTATTCTACCATATTTGTATTGTGCATTAGTCTGATTTAGCTTGCTACTTTTTTAAAATTTCAGAAGCATCCCGCTTTTATTCAGATCAATTTATTTTCAATTAATAATAATAATAATAATAATAATAATAATAATTTTGACATCCTGAATTCAAGTTATAAAATCGCAATGACGAAATGCGATAAGTGTGTGAGTGGTGGTGTGTGTAGGCGTGCGTGCGTTGCCATGTGCGTGTAGGCAGTCGTGTGTTTTTTTCGCTACCATGTCCTGCATAGTCGTCCTGTAATGAACTAGGGAGCAGGAAAGAACAGCGACAATAGAATGCGAGGAGTTGGCAGGCCGACAATATTAAAGAGAGTCAATATTACAAGAGGACAATATTAATGAAAGGTCCAAAAAGAAAACATACAGCGATTTATCATTGTTAAAAAAATAAATAAGTCTAATTCTTTTTCTATACTCACTTCATAAAAGCTTGATTTCTACAATTGCTTGAACAAATGAAGACTATTAAACTTTACTCAAAGTTTATTTCTACTTATCTATTGAAAGCTGTATCCATAACATTATTTTTGGCATTGACATTATTTTTGTGCATGGATTAAGTTATATAAATGCCACAAAACCATCTTTGTAAGCTTGAGGAACTTGAAAAATAAATTTAAAAGTAAAACTAGTTAGAATTGTGATTGTTTTGAAGAACGACATTGAATAAACCAATATATTTTATTGCTATGCTTAAGAAGACAAATAACAACATTGACTGCAATTTAACATATGAATTCAATAACTTATCTTATGTAATATTTAAGAGACATACTATTGCTTTAAAAAGTGAGATTAATCTCCAATTGTTCAACAAAAATGGTAAAGCACTTGTTTCTCCTTCTTGAAAAGCTAATAAAGACAAACTGCATTCTGTTTGTATAGTTTGCAATATATTTGCAGGTTATCGTAAGTTAATTTCTTGATAAACGATTCAATAAGTTAATATTACATGTCGCCAGAGATAAAAGCCTAAATTTTCAAATAGGTCATATTTCAAAGTCCTCTAAGTTATTAAAGCATTTATTATCAAAGGTTATCTCATTTATTAGCAGGGAAAATAATCACCTCAGTCATATGTATGTATTCTTAATGATAGAGTCGTTCATCAGAGAATGGACGGGGTGGCAGGAGTATCAACTATTTTTTCTGGAGAGCCCAAAGTAATAAAGATTAAATTCTTAAACGCTAATTTTGAGCATAACAATTCCCACATAATATTTTATTCTGTACCCAAATGGAGGAAGTTATACATAATAGTGGGCTACTTATTTAATCAGCTATGCACATCTCAAAGGGCGTAATATAACATGTACTCAGGCTGTTAGACGCGAAATCAGAACAGTCGCTCAATTCGTAATTAAATGAAGCACGCATAGAATGAATGCGTATTATTATAGCGCATTGCTAAATATAGGTTATTTTGAATAGTAACTGCTTTTTCATGCCCGAAACTTGCACAGAATTAGTTTACGTAACTAGTGCATAGTGGCAAGCAGCCTATAATACTAATAATGACCCAACAGTAAAATTTTGTAATTTAAGTACTAATTCTTTTAAACTAGAGCTGTACATCATTGAATTAGACTACGAAGACCAATCATTCAAAATAACTTCTGTTTATATCTTCCCTTCGTAGTAAAGGAAGCAGTGTGATTGCAAAAAAAAAAAAAATGAATCGCTCAAATTTCGGCCTAAATTCATATTTTACTCACTCCCCCCCCCCCCCCCCCAAATTGAGTGGTTTTTTTCAACACCTCAGAACGTGCATATCACGACATATCGTCAAAGTTGGCGATAAATGGGGCGAAAAAATTATTTTTCAAATTTGGGTAAAATTTGGCGCTATTGGCGATATTTTGCGAATTATCCACTGAATGATGTTAAACTAGGCGATATTTAGACAATAAATTATTGCAAAACATTATTTCCATTGATTCGGGACAAAATAGGGGTGCAAATGTGTGAACTGTCAATTTGCGCACTCTAAGGAATATTTTGGCAAAGAAGAAACCTGTTATAAACTTTAAACGTGAAAGGAAGTAGTGTAGTGTTCATACCAGATTTTTTTCTAAACTGCGTAACTATTATGTGTTATTTTAGTGAGAAAAGAAAGTGAAAGTTTCTTTCTTCAAGCAAAGAGTTTTCAAAAGACGTAAATACAGCTATAAACAATTAAATAAATAAAAGGGCATATACCTGGACTGAGTACATCTGAGATGTTGTTATTGGATATATCCGACAAGACGTAGAGTTTATAGAAGAACAATAGTGAAATTTCTAGACGATTCCAAAAAAGGGTTAACTGTCAATATCAGACATTGGAAACAGAAGATATCAAAAGGGGAAACCAAGAACCTTTTGGTGAAACTACGCACTGCTGTGTGATAAATATTAAATTCAAAAGTTTAAGATTCATCTTATTCAGGATAAGACTTCAAATGTTCCAGGATTCAAGTTGCTTTAACATTCGTATTTATAGGATACATCGTTAATCATGGTTACAAATTTACCGAACTCAAACAGCGATTGACGTGGTCCCCGACGGGGCCAGAACCAGAGACCTCGGTGATGGTAGTCCAGTGCTTTAGCCGCTGAGCCATAAATCTTCGTGGCTCGACCGGTAAAGTTGGGTTACGTGCTCTACGTGTACGCTACAGTACTCTCCTCCTAGTGATGAAGCGGGCAGCGAGAGAGAGAGAGAGAGAGCAATATCTTCGTATCAGATGGTGAGACAAGGAGCCAGGCGTTCTGGCTGAAGTTGTGCTTGGTGCAGCTGTTGTTGCTGGGAGAGTTGCTGTGCTACAGAGTGAGAGGCATGTCCGCGGCTGGGCGGATGAGTGTGATGCAGAACAAGCGGGTCTTGTGCTGCGTGTGTTTCATGTCATCTGTTCAGTCGGGTCATCACTTGTGGCGTACGGAGTGACTGTGTGTCCCCGGTGGATCCAGGACCAGGGACATCAGTAATTGTAACCCAATGTTTTGGTCGCTGAGCCAAAAGGCCTCGTAACACGGAGGGCAAACTTGGGTTACGTGCTCTCTCAGTACGCCTTATGATTTTAATAGACATGCTTAGAACTGTCATAGCAATACAGTGGCAAGAACCCAAATAATACTTTCGGGTAATTAGTAGTTCGTGTTATTGAAAGTTCCTTCAGCCTTCCTAAGACTTTGACACTCGATGAAAACTTTGAGATAAAGGATTATTCGAGTTTTAATGCTCCAAGTTGATTGTATATTGTTTTGACCTTATTACCTGAAAAAAAAAAAAAAATACGTTTGCATCTTAAAGTTTTTCTCATTGACGAAAATAAATATACCACTCTGCTACAGACGTAACAATCAAACTTCAAACACATTTTTTTATAATTTCGTTTGATAAAAATCTACATTTTTTTCCCTTGTACAATTTGATATTATTTATTCTTTTCTAAATTTTGGTTTGGGTTCACTGACTATAAAAAATAGCAATGATGTTTAAAGTTGGTTTGTTACGTCAGTAGAACGGAATTGGCCAAATATGTTTAAAAATCATTTCTGGAACGTTTTGTAATTCAAAAATTTGATATTTAATTCAAAAGCTGATAATTTTCGCGAAAACATGAAAAAAAGAAGAAAGAAAAACATGTTCTATGTTTTAGTATTTATTTACTTTTTTCATACATTTTTTACGTCGTACTATTTTCTCCCTAGTTGCACTTAATAATTGCAGTAATTTTACACTGCGTCATTTTTATATGAAAAGTATAACTTCGTCTTTTTTTACGTCATTTTATATATTTCATAACTTTAACTATTTTGTAGCTGTTCTAATGAAATATCAAGATATTGGGGCCACGTGGGCCTAGAGCTAGAGTACTCTCCTCGTAAGCAAGTGGTCGCGGGTTCGAATCCCGCCTTGCCCATGGATGTTATTTCATCCTCTCTGTGCCGTAAATCTGTCCTGTGTTCGTCAGGAGGCAAGGCGCATAGTACGCAGTTCTCATGTATGTCGAAGCTGATGGCTTCTGTATTAAAAAAATATCAAGATATTCTAACCAGCGGTTTTTGAACAGCACTTCGAAATCAGCACTTGAATTAAAATTATTTCGTTCATTAACATGTGTTTCGACAGATGATAAATGTATGTTACCAGCAGTGTATGAGACGATGACAATTATCAGACTGCCTGTATACTGTATACATAGAGTGCCAGTATAATACTACCCTGCTAAGCACAAAAGTGGTGTCTACACTTTTTAACAAAATTGAGTTATCTCCACCAGGTGACTCTTTGGGACGTATTTTATCTGAATACAATATTATAGGGTCATTTGAGAACGGGAAGTATTTTTTAAAAAAATCTGAAAAAGTATCATCCGAATCAAATACGTGGTGACACAAAACTTTAAAGATTTTTATCTCAGTTTGAGCTCGACTACAGATACCACTTTTGCGCTTAGCACGGCAGTATACTTTAAGGGGTTACAGTACCTCAAAAATGACCAAATGACCAAAAAAAATTTTATTGCTTATTTCAAAAGTAAAAGTTATTTAAAACACTCAGAAAAAAACAGCATTGTTCTAGCTAAATTATTTTAAAAGTTATGAGTGACTTTAGGGCATACATGCTATGTATTCTAATGGAAAAGCCAAACTTTAAAGTGCTTTTTCTCAGTGATCAGTTTTTAGTGTTTCTATGTTACTAGAAATGCTAAGGAATTTTTTCTATTAAAGATATAACTTTAAAGCAATATTTTTTGCACTCAGGATAATATATTTAACAAAACTGTGCATTGAATAAGCGTTTTATAAATTACAAAATTTTTTAGAGTTTGTTAAACCTCGAAGAACAAAATTTTCTAAGAATTTTTTACATAAAAGGTCACAAAATATTTTCTAATCAAAATATAAGAAAATGAATGCACAGATTTGTTGAGGTTTTCCTTGTGATCATTTCGCAAAAAGAAATTTTGAAATTAGTGCAGAAACAAAAAAGCCTTAGGGTTTTAAAAAAACTGAAATTTTCTTACATTTTTCAAATTTTCAAAAAAAGTTTTCAAAATTTTTGATGTTTGAAAATAAATTATTGATTTTTAAACAAGTGCAGAAACAAATATTTCAAAGAATTAACTTTTTCACTTAAATTGGAGAAATTTGTTTGAAAGGTACTGTAACCCCTTAACTGCAACATAAGTAAAACGTACGAAAAAATCAAGTGAAAAACAACTTATTTAAAATGTAATTATTTGAGATAATTATTGTTTTGGATTTTAAGCTTGTCAAAAGTTTATATAATTCAACTTCACAGAGATGGCCTATGACTCCTCCTTTTTTCAGGATTGTCCATTTTTAGGAAGGGGTGATACGCAGATGAAAATTGAGGAATGGG